>JAODXP020001514.1:0-22809 GCA_027497455.2 Sardinella longiceps | reverse complement strand
ACTGATAAACCTGGGTCAAGAGAGACGATTCTATTGGACGGCTGCCGAAATGTATCTTTTTGGTCTTTTTTCCCACGCCTTAACGTCTCTCAAATTCACCTCGAGCTCATCTCTTGAAGACTAAGAGGCGGGCGGCTGAACGAAGAACAAGATAAATTTGTCAGAAGAAAGTTTCTTCAACACAACAACACAAACGAAGGTATACTTGCCTCAAAATCTGAATGCTTAAGTTTAATACTTTTCCCTTCACTATTCGCTGTAACGTCAGTAGTAAACGGTATTGTGCTAGTCAGAAATGAAGTGAAACTAGTAATGTGTCGTTGAAGACTGAACTAATTGCTGCACATTTAGCGCTAGCTGCACGTGTTGCTACATATGCATTTAGCGTTTATCCAATGGCACTTTTACTTGTCAGATATCGTTTTACCTACACTTTTGTAGGCTCTAGGCGGTTGATAAACCAGGGTCAAATAGAGATCAAAGACAAAATCTAGATAAATTGCTGCTATGCTACGATGCTGGCAGGTTCCCCCACCAGTAACTTTATATGCTAGCCACCTCAACTCCTATTTTGCATGCAAACAGTGAGGCGAACATGATTTGGAAGTGCAAATATTGCACATTTAATTGTGAAGAGAGAGCACAGATATTAAGACACTACAGGCTGAAGCATGATAGCCATGCTAGTGAACCATTTCCATGTCCACATAATGAGTGTCTGTGCACATTTAAGTCCTTTGGTGCTCTTAAGACGCATCTCTCCCGCCTACATTTTTCTCGTCAATCTCCCGATACGGTTGTACAAATTACGTTACGTTGTCAACTATGCGACTTTCTTGCACCATGCCAAGAGACTGAATATTTCACGCATCTTCGTAGACATCTTAGAGATCATCAAATTGTTCAGTGCCCATTTAAAGACTGTGCATTTGAGAGTAGCATCTACTCAACTTTCAATGCACATAAAAGTAAGGAGCACAGAGATCACAACTTCAGGATGTTCAAATCGGAATTAGTTGTTAGTGCCGATTTGGACTATGAAAGCACAGGGGATGATATTCCTCTAGATGAAGTGCATCTTAGCGACATTGATAGTGACACTGAAGAAGACACATCTGAGGCAGGTACTTTAGAAGACCAATTGGAGCATAAATTGGCAGCTTTGTTTTTAGAAATGCAAACAGGGCTGCACATACCTGAAACATCTGTCCAGGTAGTCATTAAGCGGCTTTGTCACTTATTTCAGCTGTCTGAACCAGTAACATACAAGAAAGTGAAGGTGGTTTTACAGAAGCATTTTGGAGATATTGACAGATCAGTCATAAAAGAGGTAGTAAAGACTGTGACTGAAAGCAACATTGTCACTGCACATTGTGGCAGAGATGGATGTCTAGCAACCACTAAAAGGAGAGCGACATATGTGTTGCGTGAATTCCCACTGTTAATGCCTGTAGAGTATGTAGTGGAGAAAGAGAGTAAGACAATGGCTTATGTTCCTCTGCTGCAGATGCTTCAAAAGTTGCTTAGCAGGCAAGACATATTACAGAAGGCTATGTCAAAACCAGTTCATGTCCCAACTGAGTACAATTCGTGTAGAGATGGCAGGAGTTTCAGGGAAAATGTCCTTCTATCCAGTGATGAGTTCCGAATTGCCCTCATTCTCTATATCGATGAGTTTGAAGTCGCTAACCCGTTAGGGACAGCAAGGGGGAAGCATAAGATGTGTGCGATATACTGGGCCATTGCGAATATCCCAGCAAAATACAGATCAACTCTCAACTCTATTCAGCTGGCACTTTTGTGCTATTCAACAACACTTAAAAAGTGTGGCTATGAAAAAGTTCTGTATCCACTTCTAAGTGATCTACGCACTCTTGAACAGCAAGGCGTTTACATGGAGCAGCTGGGTACTTGTGTGAAAGGAACTGTTCTGTTTGTGTCTGCTGATAACTTGGGTGCACATTCTCTTGCAGGATTTTATGAGAGCTTCTCCGTGGAAAAATTCTGCAGGTTCTGCATGGCATCCAGGAGTGAAACACAGCTCCAAGAGGTATGCTCAGGTTCATTTCAGTTGAGAGACAGAGATATACATGACATGCATGTACAAGAGGTTCTGCATGATCCAGCAATAGGAAAGAATACAGGGGTGAAAAGAGCATGTCCACTCACTGCAAATTTGGAGTATTTTCATGCTATCGGTGGTTATCCCCCAGACCTCTTGCATGATGTGTTGGAAGGCATCGTTCCCACAGAGATGTCTCTTTGCATTGCTGACCTAATAGCTAAAAAGTACTTCACTCTAGACATGCTGAATGCAGCCGTCAGATCATTTCCATACTCATTCACTGACAAAACAGACCAGCCACAACTAATTAGGAAAGCGTTCACCAAGGGAACGATAGGAGGAAATGGCCATGAGAATTGGTGCCTTATCAGGCTTCTTCCTCTTCTCATTGGCCATTGCATTCCCGAGGGGATAACACATGGGAAATACTCATGCTCTTAAAGGACATTGTGTCATTGGTTGTTGCTCCAAAACACACTTCAGAGTCATTGTGCATTCTTGAATACAAGATAGCTGAGCATAGAGATCTTCTGCAGGATACATTCCCAGATTTTAGGCTTAAACCAAAACATCACTACCTTGAGCATTACTGTGAGCTTATTAAGCTACATGGTCCTCTTTGTGAAGTGTGGACAATGCGCTTTGAGGGAAAGCATCAATTTTTCAAGAATGTTGTTCATGATGCTAAGAACTTTAAGAATGTACCTATGACACTTGCCGTGAGACACCAGAAATCTGTCAGCTATCAGTTAGATTGCAGTTCCTTTTACAGGCCACAGACTGAGATGTCCAGAGTTACATCTGTTTTGGTCTCCTCTTTCCCAAATAACATTAAGACAGTGCTGTCTCAAAAACTTCCAAACACATCTGCAGTTTTGGTTGTATCCTCAGTCTGTATTGATGGGATAGAATACAGAGCAGACATGGTGCTTTCAGCAGGATCATGCTCATGTCTTCCTGAATTCAGGCAAATCAGTCACATAATTGCTGTAAACACAGAGATAATGTTTATATGCAAAGTCATGACTGCATGGTACTCTGAACATCTCCGTTCATTTGAGCTTTGCTGTGCAGATGATCCATTGTTTTGTGTGCTTCAGCTCACAGATCTAAATGATACTTTTCCCCTTTCAGCTTATAATGCACAGGGGAAAATAATGGTGACAACAAGGCATTATATTCATTGTTGAATTTCCTTTATTGTTTCCCCTTCAGATGGCCTCCCAGACCATGACGATGAGAGTGATCCTCTGTGATGGCGACATTAGGAAGGTTTCAATGGCATCAAGGCCTAGTTCAGTGGAGGATTTAATTTGTTTCTTGAAAACCAAGCTGAGCCTTCAGTATAACTTCAATTTACAGTTTAGAGACCCAGAGTTTGACAATGAACTTTGTAATCTGACAGATGTGTCTGAACTCCCTGAAAAACCAACTGTGAAAATTATCCCAGTACTTGAATTGGTTCCAATCTCTCCAGTCTCAATTGAAAATCAAAATTTGAACGAAAATCTGAATGATAGCCTAAACACAGCAGATACAGTGAGTGTAAGTACAGCAGATACAGTCTTGCTCCCCACGCCACCCCAGACGATGAGGAAACAATGGCCTGCTGACTTTTGTCTTCCAAAGTTTTCTGTTGATGTAGAATATAGACTTCGACAAGGGAATTTGCGCTACCTCAAGGATGGAACGATGATGAAGCTTCCAAAAGAGATGAAACATGACATTCTTCACAAATTAGCAGAAACCATATACTCTCAGTTCAAAGCTTACCCTGTCAGAAAAGATTATGAATCTGTTGCCAAGGCTTTAATTGCAGCCCATCCCTGTCTTTGTGAAACAGCATCCCAGACTGGTTATTGTAAATGGATACAGAGCCTTGCAGATAAGATGGGTAACTACAGAGCAAAAATGAGGGCCTTGGGTCATGAAGATGTAAAGGTGAACGGTGGGAAACGAGGAGGACGCTGCGCTGGTGGTGACCCACCTAACAAGAACATAAAGAAACCCAAAAAAGGAGAAGTCAACTACCTGCCAAATTTCCCAGAAGGACATGATGCCACCAGTCTTGAAGCAGCTAGACAACTTTTGGCTGATGAGATGCGAAAGAGAAACCCAGATGGAGTCCTTATCAATCAGCAGATGGACTTAACGCTGTCTCTTAGAAGAAAAGAAGTTGTGACAGACAAGCCTCCTGTGAGCCAGGTGATTCAGCGTTGGCCAGCACTCTTCGTCGAAAATCAGGTAAGTGTATATTTTTTGTCTTTGTTTAAAGGAACACGCCACCGTCTTTCCATACTGAGCTATGTTCTTGCCCGATCTTAGATGAGTTGAAGCATACCTCTTTCTTCTCTGTGTGTGCACTCCATCGTCCTGGCGCGCGGCGCTAAGTTGTTAGCACTTAGCAAGGCTCATTATTTCCTCCAGATCCAGTCGTGAAGACTGAAGCAATCAAACACTTCCAAGTTTTCCCTATTTAAATACGGTTATCTGAGTAGTTACATTATCCAAGTATGGTTATATAAAGTAAAGCATAGCGATTTTCTGAGCTGATAAAATGGATAACTATATTGTATGGCGGAATTATATTTGGGAGCACTTCGGCGTTGCCGCAGTAATATCTTCACTTTCGGTTTCAGGAGTGAAGCTATTATTGCGCTAACGCCGAAGTGCTCCCAAATATAATTCCGCCATACAATACAGTTATCCATTTCATCAGCTCAGAAAATCGCTATGCTTTACTTTATATAACCATACTTGGATCATGTTACTACTCACATAACCGTATTTAAATAGGGAAAACTTGGAAGTGTTTGGTTGCTTCAGTCTTCACGACTGTTTGGATCTGGAGGAAATAATGAGCCTTGCTAAGTGCTAACAACTTAGCGCCGCGCGCCAGGACGATGGAGTGCACACACAGAGAAGAAAGAGGTATGCTTCAACTCGTCTAAGATCAGGCAAGAACATAGCTCAATATGGAAAGACGGTGGCGTGTTCCTTTAAGGAAAATTCCAGGTATGAATCAATTCATAGTTCTGTTGTTTTGAGTGCTGTGATAAGGAAAAAGAACAAGAAAATGTTGTTCAACATAGACTGAATAGTGAATTGGCTGGTAACATGAATGAGGGACCTATTTTCAGTTTGTTTTCCTATGCCCCATTCAGGTAACATTAGTTGCCCATTTGCTATTCAGTCATTGTTGTATCATTTTCTATTCTTTTTCTTACAGATAGCATTTAGGGTGATGCAGGGTCACGGATTTCTGTCTGTTGGAAAAAGAACTAGAAGATTTGATGCAACATAAACCGAATAACTAACTGATAACTAATGTTAACTGCATGGGGCATAGCGAAATAAAACTGAACGTAGGCTACTAGTATGCTTAATTCCTTTAATGTTAGTGCCAGGTCTATGCTGTATCAAATTTTCTCAGTATTTTTGTTTTTGACAGCACTTAGTGGCTTTGAACAACATGCCTGTTGATTGAATCACAGCAAATTTCTCCTTTGTCTGGGTTTATAAAGTTTATAAGTAAATTAGACAACCCTTTAAAATTAATCAATCAGACATCAAGCAAACATGATTTTTGTATTTGTGATTTATTTGTGTTTCAGGTTTACCATGAATTCAACAGAGTCGTTGGGAAAAACCTTAAGCAGGAATTCTACGAATCTCTGGATCGTCACTGCCCTCAACTTGTGGACATCATCAGGTCGAAGAAAGGTCTAAAGGGACAGCTTTTGGATGTTCTTTTGCGCCAGACAAAGGTATGCAATTTTAAGCAATACTCTGACTTTGTGTATTGTTGTTTTGAATGAGGTCTGTCAACAATATCAGTGATGCACTTGTTTTTATTATTGCAATCCAGACATCAGACATTGCCGATATCAGATGCCTTGTCCTGAGAGGGCTTCCCATCCTTTTGGACGACAATCCAAGTGATTTTTTCAAGGCTTGCTTTGTAAGTAGTATTGCTTATAGTTCTCAAACACTAAGGTGATTGGATTGGATAATCTCTATCTTTATGCTTAAATAAAGTATCCTTCTATTTATTGTGTAATCTGTATTCATGATACTCATCTTAACATGTGAATGTGAATGTGTTCTATCCAAAAATGACTTTTTTTGTTATGTTTTGTCCAGGTTACTGATGATGAGGACTCCTACAGACACATCGCAGTTGGGATTTTATGCTTCACACAAGAGGACATTGCCGAACACCCACTCAACCCATCCAGTCTAGGCATCATCTTAGAGGGAAATGTTGTGATGGACAGTCTTGATAATCTGGCCCAGGCCATGTGCCTTCTGTTTGGCCTTACCTATGCACTCCATTTAAATTATCCAAAGTGCATGGCCAACACATTCGCTTTCATTCAACAAGTCCTGCTGAACATAGGAAGGGGTACAATTAAAGGAAAAGTCCTAACACTGTCAAATCAGCTGACGATGTAATGCAAAATAATGTCACAATGATATAATGCTCTCTATCTCTCTCTGCTTCCCCCTGCCCCGTTTTCTGTAAATCTGGTTAAATCCCCTTGACATGTAATCATTATTTTTGTAGCACACATGTATTATGGGTAATAGGAAATTTGTTAGTGCCCAGTGTTAATACTTTGACACATATTTCAGTTGTCAGTCAGTGTTTTGACTATGCGAGGTAGAAATGTCTTTTCTAGACACATTGAATGATTTAGTGCTGTGTTTGTTTTTGTTCTCTCTCTCTCTCTCTCTCTCTCTCTCTCTCTCTATCTATCTATCTATCTATCTATCTATCTATCTATCTATCTATCTATCTATCTATCTATCTATCTATCTGTCTGTCTGTCTCTCTCTCTCTCTCTCTCTCTCTCTCTCTCTCTCTCTCTCTCTCTCTCTCTCTCTCTCTCTCTCTCTCTCTCAAATGTATATATTTCTGTTTACCTAGATGTTTAATATCTTGATATTCACAAGGGGCTTGATGTCATTTTACATGCAAAAAAAAGCCACTGTTAAAGGAATAGTTCGGTTTTTAAGACTTAAAGCCTTGTTTCTAGATCGTTTCTGATGAAATACAATGGTTGTTATTTTAGTTTTGAAAACTCAGTGAGTTTCACGTCTTTACAAACGTACATTTAATGCATTTTTAGGAGGGATTTCGTAAGTGCCCATAGCTGCCATTCTAAAGGCTGCAGCAAAAGATGGAAATTCTCCTAATAGCAGCCTGTGTCAAAACTAAAATAACAACCATTGTATTTCATCAGAAACAATCTAGAAACAAGGCTTTAAGTCTTAAAAACCGAACTATTCCTTTAATTCACAGTGTGTTTTCATTTAAATGTTGTTTTTCTGTTATCACACCCACATCAGGGACTTTTTTGTTATTTTTTGAATCAATCTGTCTTTTTTAAAACCCACATGTATTATGAGGATAAAAGTAAATGACATTATGTTACCCCCAGGGTTTGATGTGTTACCACTGTTTTATATTCAGTGTTTTATATTCCAAAATTCTGTTGGATAAATAAATGCTTTATCTTTGAAAAGGAAAACAGCTTTGTGTATCACTTTCATGGGTTCAGTTAATATAACAAATGTCTATCAATTTAATCAATATATATATTTAGGACATTCTTGCCTAAAATTTTACGTTATCATAACATGCAGAACTTGATCATTGTACAGAAATATATATGTTATGTCAACTTGACATGTTTTGTATACTTGACAGTAAACCTTTACGTTAACTTACCATAAAATATTTGGGGCAACGGGTTACCAAAAAATTTTTATGTTTACTGAACGAATCAGGGTTTACAGTGTAGTGGTCAAATATTATAACTTGGAAACGGTTTGACGTAGCTTATCCAAACTTAGTATATGGACTCTTGACCGTGTACTGACCACACAGAATCATGAATCGAAACTGTCTAGCGCCCTCTAGTGGTCAAATATGATAACTTGGGAACGGTTTGACGTAGCTTATCCAAACTTGGTATATGGACTCCTGACCGTGTTCTGACCACGCAAAACCATGAATCGAAACTCTCTATCGCCCTCTAGTGGTCAAATATGATAACTTGGACACGGTTTGACATAGCTTATCCAAACTTGGTATATGGACTCCTGACCGTGTTCTGACCACGCAAAACCATGAATCGAAACTCTCTAATGCCCCCTTGTGGTCGAACATTATAACTTGGAAACGGTTTGACCTATCATAGCCAAAGTTGATACACAGACTGTGGACCATCTTCTGATCATGCAGTATGACTTATGTGAATCTCTGTAGCGCCCTACTAAGAGAAAGAGTGTAAAAGGCAGACTAAGTGAGTGTGTGACAGGGAGTGTCTGCGAGTGTAAAAAATGAGGGTGAGACAAAGACAGCACACCTGTTTCGAGTGAATGTGCCTTCACTGTGTACCATTGTTGTGATATGCACTCTTTGCGGTGCACCTGGTGCGAGGGCCCGTCAACGCCGCTTGCGGCTTTAATTATTATTATTATTCTTTTTCTCCCAACGAAATTGGCCATTTTGACCCCTTTCCTGTGCACGAAAACTCACGAAATTTTGCACACGCGTTGGGAGTGCGCGCCATTCGAGGCAGACCGAGCCATAGATCCGGGTGTGGCCCAGGGACTCCCTAGCGCCCCCTACAAAAAAAAAATACATTGGGCTCTATGGGCCTGTCACATGATGAACTTTAACATACTCCTCGGACACCGTTTGTCAGATTCCCATGAAATTTGTCAGACATGATGCCGACATGTTGATGATGTGAAATTGCGAAGGGATTTTTTATACCTTTTACGATTTCAATATGGCGGACGAATGAATTCCGGGAAAAACTGAAAAACAGGAAAAGTGTCATAACGTTGCAATGCATTGATAGAATTGTCTGAAACTCATACCGTTTATAGATCTTATGATTACGATGATATCCATTCACTTAATGGGCGTGGTTGCTACAGCGCCACCATCTGGCAAGGTGGAACCACTACAGAAATTGACATTAAGTGCCATGGTTGACATATACTTTGACCTACACTCACGAAATTTGGCAGGTGTGTGGGACTCCCCAAGACGAACAACTTTCATATTACATTGCATTAGCCACGCCCAACAGGAAGTGAGGTAATAAGGAGTGTAACAATTTGGACACACAGTGAACTTTAACGTACTCGTCGGACACGGTATGTCAGATTCAAGTGAAATTTGGTGTACATGACCTCTAGATGCTGGTGAAGCTAAATTGCGAACGGATTTTTGATATCTCGTAATATGTTGAAATAACAATATTATGAAATTGTATGATTTTAATAGCTCATCACGAAACAGGAAGTGTGTCATAAAATCGCACTGCATTAACCGTTTGGTCTGACACCTCACAGGTTCATAGATGGTATGACTGTGATGACATCTAGACACCCCGTGGGCGTGGCTGTTATAGCGCCACCACCTGGTCAAGCAGGAAAAGTGCCAGAAATTGACTATGCTTTACCCGATTGATCTGAAACTTCACAGGTTCATAGATGGTATGACTGTGATGACATCTAGACACCCCGTGGGCGTGGCTGTTATAGCGCCACCACCTGGCCAAGCAGGAAAAGTGCCAGAAATTGACTGTGCTTTACCCGATTGATCTGAAACTTCACTGGTTCATAGATGGTGTGCCTGTGATGATATCTAGACACCCCGTGGGCGTGCCTGTTATAGCGCCACCACCTGGTCAAACCGGAAGGTGCTAAATGTGCCAGTGGTCAAAAATTGTAAACTTGACGTTATAAACCTGGTTATGGACTCCTGACCGTTCTGACCACGCATAACCGTGAATCGAACTTGTAGCCCCCTATGGTCAATTCATAACTTGGAAACGGTTTGGCATAGCATCAAACTTAGTATATGGACTCTGACGTGTTCTGACCACGCCTAACCATGAATCGAAACTCTCTAGCGCCCTCTTGTGGTCAAACAGTGTATAACTTGGTATATACGGTTTCGACCTATCACTAGCAACAAGTTGGTACACAGACTGATGGATAATCTGTCTGCATCATGCAAATACTGACAATCTGAAACTCTGTAAGCAGCACCGACTGTGGATAAGAAGCGTATGAAAGGTAGGAATGAGTGCAGAATGATAGTGAGAGATAGCGTGTGTGAAAGTGAATGTGAGTGTGTGCGCGTGTAAAAATGCGGGTGAGACAAAGAAAGCACAGCTGTTCCAAGTGAATGTGCAGTCACTCTGCACCATTCCTGCGGTATGTTCTCTTTGCGGTGCACCTGGTGCGAGGGCCCGTCATCGCCGCTTGCGGCTTTAATTATTATTCTTTTCCTCACAACGAAATTGGCCATTTTGACCCCTTTCCTGTGCACGAAAACTCACGAAATTTTGCACACACGTTGGGAGTGCGCGACCACTCGAGGCACACCGAGCCATAGATCCGGGTGTGGCCCAGGGACTCCCTAGCGCCCCCTACAAATAAAAAAATACATTGGGCTCTATGGGCCGGTCACATGATGAACTTTAACATACTCCTCGGACACCGTTTGTCAGATTCCCATGAAATTTGGTCAGACATGATGCTGACATGTTGATGATGTGAAATTGCGAAGGGATTTTTCATACCTTTTACGATTTCAATATGGCGGACGAATGAATTCTGAGAAAAACTGAAAAACAGGAAAAGTGTCATAACGTTGCAATGCATTGATAGAATTGTCTGAAACTCATACCGTTTATAGATCTTATGATTACGATGATATCCATTCACTTAATGGGCGTGGTTGCTACAGCGCCACCATCTGGCAAGGTGGAACCACTACAGAAATTGACATTAAGTGCCATGGTTGACATATACTTTGACCTACACTCACGAAATTTGGCAGGTGTATGGGACTCCCCAAGACGAACAACTTTCATATTACATTGCATTAGCCACGCCCAACAGGAAGTGAGGTAATAAGGAGTGTAACAATTTGGACACACAGTGAACTTTAACGTACTCGTCGGACACGGTATGTCAGATTCAAGTGAAATTTGGTGTACATGACCTCTAGATGCTGGTGAAGCTAAATTGCGAACGGATTTTTGATATTTCGTAATATGTTGTAATAACAATATTATGAAATTGTATGATTTTAATAGCTCATCACGAAACAGGAAGTGTCATAAAATCACACTGCATTAACCGTTTGGTCTGACACCTCACAGGTTCATAGATGGTATGACTGTGATGACATCTAGACACCCCGTGGGCGTGGCTGTTATAGCGCCACCACCTGGCCAAGCAGGAAAAGTGCCAGAAATTGACTGTGCTTTACCCGATTGATCTGAAACTTCACAGGTTCATAGATAGATGTGTGCCTGTGATTATATCTAGACACCCCGTGGGCGTGCCTGTTATAGCGCCACCACCTGGTCAAGCAGGAAAGGTGCTAAAAGTGCTAGTAGGTCAAAAATTGTAACTTGGAAACGGTTTGACATAGCTTATCCAAACTTGGTTTATGGACTCCTGACCATGTTCTGACCACGCATAACCATGAATCGAAACTCTGTAGCTCCCCTAGTGGTCAAATATCATAACTTGGAAACGGTTTGACGTAGCTTATCCAAACTTAGTATATGGACTCTTGACCGTGTTCTGACCACGCCTAACCATGAATTGAAACTCTGTAGCGCCCTCTAGTGGTCAAATACGATAACTTGGAAACGGTTTGACGTAGCTTATCCAAACTTGGTATATGGACTCCTGACCGTGTTCTGACCACGCCTAACCATGAATTGAAACTCTCTAGCGCCCTCTAGTGGTCAAATATGATAACTTGGAAACGGTTTGACGTAGCTTATCCAAACTTGGTATATGGACTCCTGACCGTGTTCTGACCACGCATAACCATTAATCGAAACTCTCTAGCGCCCCCTTGTGGTCAAACATTATAACTTGGAAACGGTTTGACCTATCATAGCCAAAGTTGGTACTCAGACTGTGGATAATCTTCTGATCATGCAGTATGACTCTGAAATTCTCTGTAGCACCCCTACTAAGGGAAAGAGTGTAAAAGGCAGACTGAGTGAGTGTGTGACGAGATAGCGTGTGTGAAAGTGAATGTGAGTGTGCGCGAGTAAAAATGAGGGTGAGACAAAGAAAGCACAGCTGTTCCAAGTGAATGTGCAGTCACTGTGCACCATTCCTGCGGTATGCTCTCTTTGCGGTGCACCTGGTGTGAGGGCCCGTCATCGCCGCTTGCGGCTTTAATTATTATTATTTTTCTTCCCCTGGTTACGGCCATTTTTGACCCCTTTCCCGTGCATGAAAACTCATGAAATTTTGCACACACCTTGGAAGTATGGAACACTAGAGGTATACAGAGGCATGGACTTGGGTGTGGCCCAGGGACTCCGTAGCGCCCCTAAAGTAAAAAATTACATTGGGCTCTATGGGGCCGGACACCCACTGAACTTTAATGTACTCCTCGGACACCGTTGGTCAGATTCCTGTGAAATTTGGTAGACATGATGCCAAGATGTTGCTGATGTAAAATTGCGAAGGGATTATTCATACCCTTTATAATTTCAAGATGGCGGATGAGATGAAATATGGGAAAAATTGAAAAAAAGGAAAAGTGTCATTAGATCGCAGGGCGTTGATGGAATTGTCTGAAAGTCATTTACAAAGTTATAGATATTATCATGACGCCAACATTCATACACTTAATGGGCGTGGTTGTTGCAGCGCCACCATCTGGCAAGGTGGAAAAAGTACAGAAATTGACATTAAGTGCCATGGTTCACATATACTTTGAGCTGCACGCACAAAATTTGGTAGGTGTGTCATACTCTCCAAGACGAACAACTTTCGTATTACATTGCATTAGCCACGCCCAACAGGAAGTGAGGTAATAAGGAATGTAAAAATTTGGGCATATGGTGAACTTTAACGTACTCGTCGGACATGGTATGGTCAGATTCAAGTGAAATTTGGTGTACATGACCTCTAGATGCTGATGATGCCAAATTGCGAACGGATTTTTGATATCTCCTATTATGTTGAAATAACAATTTTATGAAATTGTATGATTTTAATAGCTCATCACGAAACAGAAAGTGTGTCATAAAATCGCACTGCATTAACCGATTGGTCTGAAACTTCACAGGTTCATAGATGGTATGGCTGTGATGATATCTAGACAGCCCGTGGGCGTGGCTGTTATAGCGCCACCACCTGGTCAAGCAGGAAAAGTGCCAGAAATTGACAATGCTTTACCCGATTGATCTGAAACTTCACAGGTTCATAGATGGTATGACTGTGATGACATCTAGACACCCCATGGGCGTGGCTGTTATAGCGCCACCACCTGGCCAAGCAGGAAAAGTGCCAGAAATTGACTATGCTTTAACCGATTGATCTGAAACTTCACTGGTTCATAGATGGTATGACTGTGATGATATCTAGACACCCCATGGACATGCCTGTTATAGCGCCACCACCTGGTCAAGCCGGAAATGTGCCAGAAATTGACAATGCTTTACCCGATTGCCCCTAGTGGTCAAATATTATAACTTAGAAACAGTTTGACGTAGCTTATCCAAACTTGGTATATGGACTCCTGACCGTGTTCTGACCACGCATAACCATGAATCGAAAGTCTCTAGCGCCCCTAGTGGTCAAATATTATAACTTGGAAACGGTTTGATGTAGCTTATCCAAACTTGGTATATGGACTCCTGACCATGTTCTGACCACGCATAATCATGAATCGAAACTCTGTAGCGCCCTCTAGTGGTCAAATATTATAACTTGGAAACGGTTTGACGTAGCTTATTCAAACTTGGTATATGGACTCCTGACCGTGTTCTGACCACGCATAACGATGAATCGGAACTCTCTAGCGCCCTCTAGTGGTCAAATATGATAACTTGGACACGGTTTGACGTAGCTTATCCAAACTTGGTATATGGACTCCTGACCGTGTTCTGACCACGCAAAACCATGAATCGAAACTCTCTAATGCCCCCTTGTGGTCGAACATTATAACTTGGAAACGGTTTGACCTATCATAGCCAAAGTTGGTACTCAGACTGTGGACCACCTTCTGAACATGCAGTATGACTTATGTGCATCTCTGTAGCGCCCCTACTAAGAGAAAGAGTTTAAAAGGCAGACTGAGTGAGTGTGTGACAGTGAGTGTCTGCGAGTGTAAAAAATGAGGGTGAGACAAAGATAGCACACCTGTTCCGACTGAATGTGCCTTCACTGTGTACCATTGTTGCGATATGCACTCTTTGCGGTGCACCTGGTGCGAGGGCCCGTCATCGCCACTTGTGGCTTAATTAGGGCCCGAGCACCGAGGTGCACGAGCCGGAACGGGCTTGTGCACCGATCGGTGCGAAGCCCTATTGCTTTTGTAAGGATTTGTCATTATTATGGGCCCGAGCACCGAGGTGCACGAGCCGAACGGGCTTGTGCACCGACCGGTGCGAAGCCCTATTGCTTTTGGAAAGATTATGTATAGGGCCCGAGCACCGAGGTGCACGAGCCCGGAACGGGCTTGTGCACCGACCGTGCGAGCCCTATTGCTTTTGGAAAGATTATTATTATTTTTTTTTTTTTTTGTTATTCTTTTCCTCCCAAAGGAACCGGCCATTTTTGACCACCTTCCCGTGCACGAAAAGTCACGAAACTTTGCACACACGTTGGAAGTCTGGAACACTGAGGTATACAGAGGTATAGACCCGGGTGTGGCCCAGGGACTCCGTAGCGCCCCCTACAAGTAAAAAAATACCTTGGGCTCTATGGGCCGGTCACATGATGAACTTTAACGTACTCCTCGGACACCGTTCGTCGGATTCCCATGAAATTTGTCAGACATGATGCCAAGATGTTGCTGATGTGGAATTGCGAAGGGATTTTTCATACCTTTTACGAAATCAAGATGGCGGAGGCATGAATTAAGAGAAAAACTGAAAAACAGGAAAACTGTCATAACATCGCACTGGATTGATAGAATTGTCTGAAACTCATACCGTTTATAGATCTTATGATTATGATGATATCCATTCACTTAATGGGTGTGGTTGCTACAGCGCCACCATCTGGCAAGGTGGAACCACTACAGAAATTGACATTAAGTGCCATGGTTGACATATACTTTGAGCTACATGCACGAAATTTGGTAGGTGTGTGGGACTCCCCAAGACGAACAACTTTCGTATTACATTGCATTAGCCACGCCCAACAGGAAGTGAGGTAATAAGGAGTGTAAAAATTTGGACACACAGTGAACTTTAACGTACTCGTCGGACACGGTATGTCAGATTGAAGTGAAATTTGGTGTACATGACCTCTAGATGCTGATGATGCCAAATTGCGAACGGATTTTTGATATCTCGTACTATGTTGAAATAACAATTTTATGAAATTGTATGATTTTAATAGCTCATCACGAAACAGGAAGTGTGTCATAAAATTACACAGCATTAACCGATTGGTCTGAAACTTCACAGGTTCATAGATGGTATGACTGTGATGATATCTAGACACCCCGTGGGCGTGGCTGTTATAGCGCCACCACCTGGCCAAGCAGGAAATGTGCTAGAAATTGATACTGCTTTACCCGATTAATCTGAAACTTCACTGGCTTCATAGATAGTATGACTGTGATGACATCTAGACACCCCGTGGGCGTGGCTGTTATAGCGCCACCACCTGGCCAAGCAGGAAAGGTGCCAGAAATTGACTATGCTTTACCCGATTGATCTGAAACTTCACAGGTTCATAGATCATGTGCCTGTGATGATATCTAGACACCCCGTGGGCGTGCCTGTTATAGCACCACCACCTGGTCAAGCAGGAAAGGTGCTAAAAGTGCTAGTGGTCACAAATTATAACTTGGAAACGGTTTGACATAGCTTATCCAAACTTGGTTTATGGACTCCTGACCGTGTTCTGACCACGCATAACCATGAATCGAAACTCTGTAGCGCCCCTAGTGGTCAAATATCATAACTTGGAAACGGTTTGACGTAGCTTATCCAAACTTAGTATATGGACTCTTGACCGTGTACTGACCACACAGAATCATGAATCGAAACTGTCTAGCGCCCTCTAGTGGTCAAATATGATAACTTGGGAACGGTTTGACGTAGCTTATCCAAACTTGGTATATGGACTCCTGACCGTGTTCTGACCACGCAAAACCATGAATCGAAACTCTCTATCGCCCTCTAGTGGTCAAATATGATAACTTGGACACGGTTTGACATAGCTTATCCAAACTTGGTATATGGACTCCTGACCGTGTTCTGACCACGCAAAACCATGAATCGAAACTCTCTAATGCCCCCTTGTGGTCGAACATTATAACTTGGAAACGGTTTGACCTATCATAGCCAAAGTTGGTACACAGACTGTGGACCATCTTCTGATCATGCAGTATGACTTATGTGAATCTCTGTAGCGCCCCTACTAAGAGAAAGAGTGTAAAAGGCAGACTAAGTGAGTGTGTGACAGGGAGTGTCTGCGAGTGTAAAACATGAGGGTGAGACAAAGACAGCACACCTGTTTCGAGTGAATGTGCCTTCACTGTGTACCATTGTTGTGATATGCACTCTTTGCGGTGCACCTGGTGGAGGCCCGTCACGCCGCTTGCGGCTTTAATGGGCCCGAGCACGAGGTGCACGAGCCGGACGGGCTTGTGCACCGACCGGTGCGAAGCCCTATTGCTTTTGCTCAGATTATTATTCTTCTATTAGGGCCCGAGCACCGAGGTGCACGAGCCCGGAACGGGCTTGTGCACCGACAGGTGCGAAGCCCTATTGCTTTTGTAAGGATTATTATTAGGGCCCGAGCACCGGAGTTTGGCCGAACGGTGCGAAGCCCTATTGCTTTTGGAAAGATTATTATTATTTTTTTTTTTGTTATTCTTTTCCTCCCAAAGGAACCGGCCATTTTTGACCACCTTCCCGTGCGCGAAAAGTCACGAAACTTTGCACACACGTTGGAAGTCTGGAACACTGGAGGTATACAGAGGTATAGACCCGGGTGTGGCCCAGGGACTCTGTAGCGCCCCTAAAGTAAAAAAATGCCTTGGGCTCTATGGGCCGGTCTCATGCTGAACTTTAACGTACTCCTCGGACACCGTTTGTCGGATGCCTATGAAATTTGGTAGACATGATGCCAAGATGTTGCTCATGTGGAATTGCGAAGGGATTTTTCATACCTTTTACGAAATCAAGATGGCGGAGGCATGAATTAAGAGAAAAACTGAAAAACAGGAAATGTGTCATAACATCGCACTGGATTGATAGAATCGTCTGAAACTCATACCGTTTATAGATCCTGTGATTACGACAATATCCATACACTTAATGGGTGTGGTTGTTACAGCGCCACCATCTGGCAAGGTGGAACCACTACAGAAATTGACATTAAGTGCCATGGTTGACATATACTTTGAGCTACATGCACGAAATTTGGTAGGTGTGTGGGACTCCCCAAGACGAACAACTTTCGCATTACATTGCATTAGCCACGCCCAACAGGAAGTGAGGTAATAAGGAGTGTAAAAATTTGGACACACAGTGAACTTTAACGTACTCGTCGGACACGGTATGTCAGATTGAAGTGAAATTTGGTGTACATGACCTCTAGATGCTGATGATGCCAAATTGCGAACGGATTTTTGATATCTCGTACTATGTTGAAATAACAATTTTATGAAATTGTATGATTTTAATAGCTCATCACGAAACAGGAAGTGTGTCATAAAATTACACAGCATTAACCGATTGGTCTGAAACTTCACAGGTTCATAGATGGTATGACTGTGATGATATCTAGACACCCCGGGGGCGTGGCTGTTATAGCGCCACCACCTGGCCAAGCAGGAAATGTGCTAGAAATTGATACTGCTTTACCCGATTAATCTGAAACTTCACTGGCTTATAGATAGTATGACTGTGATGACATCTAGACACCCCGTGGGCGTGGCTGTTATAGCGCCACCACCTGGCCAAGCAGGAAAGGTGCCAGAAATTGACTATACTTTACCCGATTGATCTGAAACTTCACAGGTTCATAGATCGTCTGCCTGTGATGATATCTAGACACCCCGTGGGCGTGCCTGTTATAGCACCACCACCTGGTCAAGCAGGAAAGGTGCTAAAAGTGCTAGTGGTCAAAAATTATAACTTGGAAACGGTTTGACATAGCTTATCCAAACTTGGTTTATGGACTCCTGACCGTGTTCTGACCACGCATAACCATGAATCGAAACTCTGTAGCGCCCCTAGTGGTCAAATATTATAACTTGGAAACGGTTTGACGTAGCTTATCCAAACTTAGTATATGGACTCTTGACCGTGTACTGACCACACAGAATCATGAATCGAAACTGTCTAGCGCCCTCTAGTGGTCAAATATGATAACTTGGGAACGGTTTGACGTAGCTTATCCAAACTTGGTATATGGACTCCTGACCGTGTTCTGACCACGCAAAACCATGAATCGAAACTCTCTATCGCCCTCTAGTGGTCAAATATGATAACTTGGACACGGTTTGACATAGCTTATCCAAACTTGGTATATGGACTCCTGACCGTGTTCTGACCACGCAAAACCATGAATCGAAACTCTCTAATGCCCCCTTGTGGTCGAACATTATAACTTGGAAACGGTTTGACCTATCATAGCCAAAGTTGATACACAGACTGTGGACCATCTTCTGATCATGCAGTATGACTTATGTGAATCTCTGTAGCGCCCTACTAAGAGAAAGAGTGTAAAAGGCAGACTAAGTGAGTGTGTGACAGGGAGTGTCTGCGAGTGTAAAACATGAGGGTGAGACAAAGACAGCACACCTGTTTCGAGTGAATGTGCCTTCACTGTGTACCATTGTTGCGATATGCACTCTTTGCGGTGCACCTGGTGCGAGGGCCCGTCAACGCCGCTTGCGGCTTTAATTCTTTATTTGTTATTCTTTTCCTCCCAAACATACGGGCCTTTTTGTCCACTTTCCCGTGCACGAAAACTCATGAAATTTTGCACACACCTTGGAAGTATTCACCATTCGATGTTATACAGGGGCATAGACCTGGGTGTGGCCCAGGGACTCCGTAGCGCCCCCTAAAGTAAAAAAATACATTGGGCTCTATGGGGCCGGTCACCCGACTGAACTTTAACGTACTCCTCGGACACCGTTTGTCAGATTCCTGTGAAATTTGGTAGACATGATGCCAAGATGTTGCTGATGTGAAATTGCGAAGGGATTATTCCTACCTTTTACAAATTCAAGATGGCGGATGCAGTGAAATAAGAGAAAAAATGAAAAATAGGAAATGTGTCATTAGCATCGCACTGGCATTGATGAAATCGCCTGAAAGTCATTTACAGTTTATAGATCTTATGATTACGACGATATCCATACACTTAATGGGTGTG
Source organism: Sardinella longiceps (assembly GCA_027497455.2). Lineage (NCBI taxonomy): Eukaryota > Metazoa > Chordata > Actinopteri > Clupeiformes > Clupeidae > Sardinella > Sardinella longiceps. Next base: position 3,320 of record JAODXP020001514.1, on the reverse strand, counting down.
GTTGTTACAGCGCCACCATCTGGCAAGGTGGAACCACTACAGAAATTGACATTAAGTGCCATGGTTGACATATACTTTGAGCTACACGCACAAAATTTGGTAGGTGTGTGTGTCTCCCCAAGACGAACAACTTTTCGTATTACATTGCATTAGCCACGCCCAACAGGAAGTGAGGTATTAAGGAATGTAAAAATTTGGACACACAGTGAACTTTAACGTACTTGTCGGACATGGTATGTCAGATTCAAGTGAAATTTGGTGTACATGACCTCTAGATGCTGATGATGCTAAATTGCGAACGGATTTTTGATATCTACGTAAATATGTTGGTAATAACAATATTATGAAATTGTATGATTTTAATAGCTCATCACGAAACAGGAAGTGTGTCATAAAATCGCACTGCATTAACCATTTGGTCTGAAACTTCACAGGTTCATAGATGGTATGACTGTGATGATATCTAGACACCCCGTGGGCGTGGCTGTTATAGCGCCACCACCTGGTCAAGCAGGAAATGTGCCAGAAATTGACAATGCTTTAACTGATTGATCTGAAACTTCACTGGTTCATAGATGGTATGACTGTGATGATATCTAGACGACCCCGTGGGCGTGGCCTGTTATAGCGCCACCACCTGGTCAAGCAGGAAAAGTGCCAGAAATTGACAATGCTTTACCCGATTGATCTGAAACTTCACTGGTTCATAGATGGTGTGCCTGTGATGATATCTAGACACCCCGTGGGCATGCCTGTTATAGCGCCACCCCTGGTCAAGCAGGAAATGTGCCAGAAATTGACAATGCTTTACAGGTTGCCCCTAGTGGTCAAATATTATAACTTAGAAACAGTTTGACGTAGCTTATCCAAACTTGGTATATGGACTCCTGACCATGTTCTGACCACGCATAACCATGAATCGAAAGTCTCTAGTGCCCCTAGTGGTCAAATATTATAACTTGGAAAGCGCGGTTTGATGTAGCTTATCCAAACTTAGTATGCGGACTCCTGACCATGTTCTGACCACGCATAATCATGACTCGAAACTCTGCTAGCGCCCCTAGTGGTCAAATATTATAACTTGGAAACGGTTTGACGTAGCTTATTCAAACTTGGTATATGGACTCCTGACCGTGTTCTGACCACGCATAACGATGAATCGAAACTCTCTGAGCGCCCTCTAGTGGTCAAATATGATAACTTGGACACGGTTTGACGTAGCTTATCCAAACTTGGTATATGGACTCCTGACCGTGTTCTGACCACGCAAAACCATGAATCGAAACTCTCTAATGCCCCCTTGTGGTCGAACATTATAACTTGGAAACGGTTTGACCTATCATAGCCAAAGTTGGTACTCAGACTGTGGACCACCTTCTGAACATGCAGTATGACTTATGTGAATCTCTGTAGCGCCCCTACTAAGAGAAAGAGTTTAAAAGGCAGACTGAGTGAGTGTGTGACAGTGAGTGTCTGCGAGTGTAAAAAATGAGGGTGAGACAAAGATAGCACACCTGTTCCGACTGAATGTGCCTTCACTGTGTACCATTGTTGCGATATGCGCTCTTTGCGGTGCACCTGGTGCGAGGGCCCGTCATCGCCACTTGTGGCTTTAATTATTATTATTATTCTTTTCCTCCCAACGAAATTGGCCATTTTGACCCCTTTCCTGTGCACGAAAACTCACGAAATTTTGCACACACGTTGGGAGTGCGCGCCATTCGAGGCACACCGAGGCCATAGATCCGGGTGTGGCCCAGGGACTCCCTAGCGCCCCCTACAAAAAAAAAATACATTGGGCTCTATGGGCCGGTCACATGATGAACTTTAACATACTCCTCGGACACCGTTTGTCAGATTCCCATGAAATTTGTCAGACATGATGCCGACATGTTGATGATGTGAAATTGCGAAGGGATTTTCTATACCTTTTACGATTTCAATATGGCGGACGAATGAATTCCGAGAAAAACTGAAAAACAGGAAAAGTGTCATAACGTTGCAATGCATTGATAGAATTGTCTGAAACTCATACCGTTTATAGATCTTATGATTACGATGATATCCATTCACTTAATGGGCGTGGTTGCTACAGCGCCACCATCTGGCAAGGTGGAACCACTACAGAAATTGACATTAAGTGCCATGGTTGACATATACTTTGAGCTACGCGCACAAAATTTGGTAGGTGTGTGGGACTCCCCAAGACGAACAACTTTCGTATTACATTGCATTAGCCACGCCCAACAGGAAGTGAGGTAATAAGGAGTGTAAAAATTTGGACACACAGTGAACTTTAACGTACTCGTCGGACACGGTATGTCAGATTCAAGTGAAATTTGGTGTACATGACCTCTAGATGCTGCTGATGCTAAATTGCGAACGGATTTTTGATATTTCGTAATATGTTGTAATAACAATATTATGAAATTGTATGATTTTAATAGCTCATCACGAAACAGGAAGTGTGTCATAAAATCACACTGCATTAACCGTTTGGTCTGAAACTTCACAGGTTCATAGATGGTATGACTGTGATGACATCTAGACACCCCGTGGGCGTGGCTGTTATAGCGCCACCACCTGGCCAAGCAGGAAAAGTGCCAGAAATTGACTATGCTTTAACCGATTGATCTGAAACTTCACTGGTTCATAGATGGTATGACTGTGATGACATCTAGACACCCCGTGGGCGTGGCTGTTATAGCGCCACCACCTGGCCAAGCACGAAAAGTGCCAGAAATTGACTATGTTTTACCCGATTGATCTGAAACTTCACAGGTTCATAGATCGTGTGCCTGTGATTATATCTAGACACCCCGTGGGCGTGCCTGTTATAGCGCCACCACCTGGTCAAGCAGGAAAGGTGCTAAAAGTGCTAGTAGTCAAAAATTGTAACTTGGAAACGGTTTGACATAGCTTATCCAAACTTGGTTTATGGACTCCTGACCATGTTCTGACCACGCATAACCATGAATCGAAACTCTGTAGCGCCCCTAGTGGTCAAATATCATAACTTGGAAACGGTTTGACGTAGCTCATCCAAACTTAGCATATGGACTCTTGACCGTGTACTGACCACACAGAATCATGACTCGAAACTGTCTAGCGCCCTCTAGTGGTCAAATATGATAACTTGGGAACGGTTTGACGTAGCTTATTCAAACTTGGTATATGGACTCCTCACCATGTTCTGACCACGCATAACGATGAATCGAAACTCTCTAGCGCCCTCTAGTGGTCAAATATGATAACTTGGACACGGTTTGACGTAGCTTATCCAAACTTGGTATATGGACTCCTGACCGTGTTCTGACCAC
>JAODXP020001513.1:10000-15000 GCA_027497455.2 Sardinella longiceps | reverse complement strand
GGGGCCAGAGTTTTTCAAAACGTAGGCTACCACTGAAATACTTCAGCATCAAATGATGACCTTCAAAATACTGTCAATCAAAGATAACTTCCCATAGCAATTAATCCTTGCTGAGTGTTGTATTTGGTAGTCACTCAGACTTTGCAATATTACAGTGCTTATGAGAAATGAATAAGTTTATTATCTGGTCAGCACAGGGGCCACAGCAGGGGCCAGGGTCACTTCTCCAGGGGCACGGGCCCTCATTGGCCCCTGTCTAGAAATGCCTATGTCGGTCTTTGTCGTGGACCAACTCTTATGAATGCTATGGGCTGTGCAATGTTGTTATTACTGTATATATAATATTATTTGGATGCAAATATTTATGGAGCAAGCACTATTAAAGTAATAGGCTATTTATTTGAATCTTAAGCTGCTCAAATGATTTAGATACACTCCTGCAACAGAGTAGGCCTTGCTTTCACGAGATCCATTAGAGGTCATTCCCCTCTCCATCCCTGTGTGCATCCCTGCATTAAAGGAACAGCAGGCAGGAACATACTATAGGCTACTAAACTATTGCACATTCTCAACAATCAATGTAAGTTTATTTGGAAACCTAAGAATACAAACCAGAGATGATCATTTTTGTGCATCATGTCGTCTGACAAGCTGGTAATAAATGCAATGTCGGTTATATCTACTTTCAGTTTCAATGTTATGGAGAGGCGGGGGTGAGAGAGAGAGAGAGAGAGAGAAAGAGAGAGAGAGAGAGAGAGAGGAGAGAGAGAGATAGAGTGAGAGTGAGAGTGAGAGAGAGAGAGAGAGAGAGAGCGAGAGAGAGAGGCAGAGAGAGAGTGAGTGAGAGAGAGAGAGAGAGAGAGAGAGAGAGCCCGGCACCCCAGATTCTAACAGAGAAGGCTGAGAGATCCATCGTTCACCCTGTTTAATCATCAAAGGGACTCTGAGGCTGGAAAATGAACAGTAGAAACATTGCCTGCATGGTGTCCCTTTAATGTGGAAACAGTAGAAACATTGCCTGGTGTCCCTTTAATCTGGTAACAGAACTATATTGTAAACCAACAAGCTAGAAAAGGTGATGAAATGTTTGAACATTTGAAGTGAAGCTCTTTACTTGTCTCTCTCCAATCATAAGTATGACTAGGTGCAGTGCCATTGAACTCACTGTAGGAACAGGCTCTGGAGAACACAAGCCAACAGCTCCATCTAGTGGTCAAAAATAAAACTGACTAAAATCCACCAAGCTCACTTGTTTGTCTTTCTTTTCCAATGATATTTATTTACACCAATAAACACAGACAACCCTGCCCTGTGTTAATATTGTGTATCCTATATGGTCATGTGTTACAGACAACCCTGCCCTGTGTTAATATTGTGTATCCTATATGGTCATGTGTTATAGATCACAGACAACCCTGCCCTGTGTTAATATTGTGTATCCTATATGGTCATGTGTTATAGACAACCCTGCCCTGTGTTAATATTGTGTATCCTATATGGTCATGTGTTATAAACACAGACAACCCTGCCCTGTGTTAATATTGTGTATCCTATATGGTCATGTGTTATAGATCACAGACAACCCTGCCCTGTGTTAATATTGTGTATCCTATATGGTCATGTGTTATAGATCTTGTTGTGAAGTTGTGATGTATGTATGACAGAGATGTGAAAAACTAGCCTGACATAGCCAGACCATAATACTGCTGTTCATCCGTATTCATGGCCCGACATAGCCCGACCATAATACTGCTGTTCATCCGTACTCATGGTCTGGAGGTTCTTTAACCTGACATAGCCCGACCATAATACTGCTGTTCATCCGTATTCATGGTCTGGAGGTTCTTCAACCTGACACGGGGGGCAGGGCATTTAGTTCTGGTTTAATCAGCTTATTGGCCGGTTGTCTCTCTACCGAAGTAAAACTGCCCCAGAAGACTGTCCCCAGACCATGAATACGGATGAACAGCAGTATTATGAGCCGGCTATGTCAGGCTAGTGAAAAACAGAAGAGTGCAAAATCCCAAAAAACAGAGAGGGAACGAGTGAGGACACCTCAGGTTAAAGGGTGCGTGTGTGTGTGTGTGTGTGTGTGTGTGTGTGTGTGTGTGTGTGTGTGTGTGAGTGAGTGTGTGTGTGAGGGTGTGTGTGTATGTGGTGCTCCGGAGTGAATTCAAGCACTGCCCTGTTGAACAAGCCTGCTAAATGCACCAGTTAGCGAGTGGAACAAAAGAATTTGGAACAGCACAGACCAAACGTGAACGCAGAAGTGAACAAGCACTTTACACTGAATCAATGGGAACTCGTTATTCGAAACCGAAAGTAAGATCTGATGTGCCTTTGACTCAATGTAAAGTGCTTCGCTTTCACGTTAGGTCTATGCTGTTCGAAATTCTTTCATTCCATGCAAAATATGTAGCTGTTGGAAGGCTCGTGCAACAGGGCTAAATGTAACCTGAACAACCTGGTGTTTCTCTTAGATCAGAATAAATTCCCCCCTAAGGTTATTCAACTGAATGAATGGAGTACAAGGTTGTGTATAAAAAAATAGTTCTTTTAATGATTGATATATTTTTCTTTGGTTGAGTGAAGCAATGAGCAGAGCTCATAGACATTACAAGCCACACGGTTAATTGGGTTATGCACAGCAAACAATTAATCTAAATAAACAGAAATAAAAGGAAAATCAAAGAAAACAAAACCACACCACCCCCAATAAGGGCACACAATATAAGAGGCGAGGGTAGGTGGATACAAGATGAGTCAGCCTGAGGGGGGAGAGACTACAGGGCCCGAGATATTACACTGCTAGGCTACAATATTCAACTTAACCTGACACCACACGGGGGCAGCAAATGTACTACACCAGTAAGCACAATAACTACAGTAACTATGCACCACACTCAGACAAGTATACTAAGTCACTCGAGTTAGAATACTACTACAATCACTACAACCAAGTCACAGTCACAATAGGCAAAACTCACCCACCACCCAGGCTTGTGTGACCAGCACATGCATCAAGCCCAAGAGGCGGGGATAACAGTAATTCACCACTACAAACTTCGTAGCACCACACCACACCGGCTTGTATGACCAGCACACTCGCCAAGCCCGAATGGCATAAGCTAAGAATAAGCCTTTCAAAACCCCCTTATGTCCGCCCCAGGCTGCCCAAAGTAAAGAAAAGGAACAGGCCTCGCCAGAAAAATATATAGTAAAAATAAATAAATAAACAAAATCAATTAAACACAAGTGGAGGTGGTTGTACACAAGACACCCTAATACAAGGCAGTTCACTGTGAGCCTATTACTGACAATGTAGGGGCATTAGACAGGGCCACATTAGCTTTTAATTAGTGCTGGTAAAATTAACTGATTAATCATGTGATTAATCCAACTCGGATTAAACAAATTAACTGAGATTAATCCCGATGGATATGGTTCCACTTTCATGGCATGTATTATGTTCAATTTCTAATGGAAAATGGCTCGGCTATCAAGTCAAACTATACAAAGATTATGACCAAGCTCCTGACTGTCCAACAACATGTTTGGGGAATCCTTGGGGGTAGGGGACAGGTGTGAATTGCCCCATTTGAGACGAACAAGCCAACTATTTAGTGTCAGGGCCTTTACAGGGCAAAATAAGGATCCAATATATCCTAGCATCCAAATTCTTACTGGAGGAAATGAGTTGTGATTAAAAGTGCTTAATCATGATTAATCATTGCAAAACGTTGTGATTAATCAGATTTTTTTTTAATCGTTTGACAGCACTACTTTTAATATAAACTTTGTAGAGGGAAAAACAGTGGCTACAATAGGCTTCTGTTCTTGTTTGTGCTGGTATCATACCACAGAGACTGGAACAGGCTTTGGCACAATTAACTTCTTAGGATCCCCAACACGCATACCAGTAGACTATGTAGTAGACTCATGAGTGAGTCAGGGAACTTCACTGGCGTGTTGTTTGTAGCTGCTAACACGGCCAGGAAAACAGCCAAACTTCAGCTGGGGCTCGAGTACCGCTCTATGCATCACCGCCGGCAAACCCGGCACGCCAACAGTGCTGCCACCACTGTTGCACTGCTCGGTTACAAACAGAGAGTGAGCCTGCGTCAGACTAATCTACCTGCGTTGAGCCAATTGAATGTCAGGTGACCTACACAACGTCAATTCTAGGTAGCATGGAGGTATTAATAAACCTGGAGAAACATACCAAGTCCCGCCTCCCATTCATTCCAATGTGGAATGCTAGGCTAGTGAATTCATCCAAAATTGAACAAAATTTTCAGTTGTCAAGATGGCGTTTCATGGAGCTCACTTCCGACTCCATTTCATTAGGCCAATGAGGGCCCATGTTACTAATGGAGATGAGGGCGGCTCTGGCGGCACACACCTGATGTGCACAGGGAGCTCGTTAGCATGAGCTGAAAGTGTAGCATTAACCAATCAGCATATGTCAAATGGAGTCGGATATGATGTCATTTCTGGAAAATGGCGATGAGGAAGTGCAATGCTAATTGGCGAAGCTAACCGGCCAAATCCTGACCCCCTGGGCCAGACTAATCTACCTGCCTTTCCTCCTCACGAGAGCCGATTGAATGTCAGGTGACCTACGCAACGTCACTTCTAGGTAGTCACTAATTACATTGGATACACCTCCCACTCCCACCCGCCACATATTTTTAAACTTACTCCGGAGCAATCCTTTAAACATGCAGACACCCTCATCAGGTGAGCACAATTAGACAATTAGACAATTAAGCAATTAGGCAAATAGGCAATTAGGCAAGCCATACCAGAATGGCCTAAACATTTCCCATGCCAGACCTATAGGGGGTGCAGGGAGTTGTTTAGCTTAGTTTAGTTTATTTAATTTCAGGGACCATGTACAAACGCATTAATCAAACGCAAATCATGTACAAACGCATTAATCATGAGATAAGATACATTGCACCAGATTTAGCAAATTTGCTAGTTTCCATCTGCAGTCC
>JAODXP020001513.1:5000-7500 GCA_027497455.2 Sardinella longiceps | reverse complement strand
CAGAGAAGCAGACCTAACGTTGCAAAAGGCAATTGATATCTGTCGAGCAAGCGAGATCACAACGAACCAATTGAAAGCAATAAATGAAGAGGTCGAAGTGCACAAAATTCGAACTGTGAAAACGAAAAATAACAGAGGCAAAGTAAAGACAGAAAATAATGAACAGAAAGGTCCAAATTGCAGCAGATGTGGATTCCAGCATGAAGCTAAAAAGTGTCCAGCTTATGGAAAATTATGCAATGCATGCAATAAGAAAAATCATTTTGCTAAGATGTGCAACTCACAAAAAGATACAAAGAAAATGCACACAGTAGAGCAGAATGAGAGCAGTGCTGATATGTTTATTGGCACAGTGGAAATTCAAGATGAGAAGCATATTCACACTGTTAAAACAGATGATGAAATGTGGACAGAGAATCTGAAAATAAACAGAAAGAATGTTAAGTTCAAACTGGATACCGGTGCTGAATGCAATGTGATGTCAGAAAGAACATACAGTTCACTGGACATTAAAGGCAGACTTGCAACATCAAAGTGCAAGCTGGTGGCATACACTGGTCATAACATGGAGTCACTAGGCAAGAAATTTATCACCTGTGAATACAAGGGACAGAAACACAAAATTGAATTTGAAATCATACAGAAAGATGCTCCTGCAATATTAGGACGAGATGCATGTCAGACATTAGGTCTTGTGAAGAGACTATATGAAATTGGAAAAGACACAGACATTTTGAAAAATTTTGAAGATCTGTTTTCTGGATTGGGCTGCTTACCTGGACAGCACCACATAGAAATTGACCACAAAGTCAGACCAGTCATACATGCTCCGAGAAAGATTCCCGTTGCTATCCGAGACAAAGTCATTGAAGAGTTGCACAGAATGGAGCAGATGGGAGTCATTGCAAAACAGATAGAGCCGACCGAATGGGTCAACAGCATGGTGACAGTGGTCACGCCAAAGAAAATTAGAATTTGTATGGATCCTAAAGACTTAAACAGGGCTATAAAAAGAGAACACTATCCACTCTTGACCGTGGAAGAAGTTGTGAGCCGCATGCCCAATGCAAAGTACTTTTCAGTACTAGATGCCAATCAGGGATTTTGGCAGATTGAGCTTGACGAAGAGAGTTCAAGGCTGTGCACGATGAACACTCCAATAGGGCGCTATCGCTTTCTTCGCTTACCTTTCGGAATATCCTCAGCATCTGAAGTCTTCCAGAGGTCCGTAGCGCAGATGATAGAAGGCTTAGATGGAGTGGTTAACATCATTGATGACCTGCTGGTATGGGGAGACTCACAAGAGCAACATGATCAGAGATTAGTGAAGCTGCTGGAAAGAGCCAGACAGTATAACCTAAAGCTGAACAGAAACAAATGCAAAATCAGAATGACAGAAATCAAATACATTGGACACATTCTCAGTACTAAAGGACTGAAACCGGATGATGAAAAGGTCAGAGCTGTGGTTCAGTTACCACCACCTACAGACAAACAAGAACTCCTCAGGTTTATGGGCATGATTCAGTATCTGGCGAAGTTCATACCCAACTTGTCCGAAGTCAGTGCTCCGCTAAGAAAGCTGCTTGAGAAAGACACTGAATGGCATTGGGACCAAGCTCAGCGGGTAAGCTTTGATGAACTCAAAAGACTGGTCACGAATGCACCTACACTTAAGTTCTTTGATGTCAACAAGCCAGTGACATTGTCTGTGGATGCAAGCTCAGAAGGCATAGGCGCAGTGATTCTACAAGAGGGTAGGCCTGTTGCATATGCCTCACGCGCTCTAACTGACTGTCAGCGCAGATATGCGCAAATTGAGAAAGAACTATTAGCCATAGTATATGGCTGTGAAAAATTCCACCAATATCTTTATGGGAAAGAGATTGATGTTGAAAGTGATCACAAGAGAGTTTCAAAAAGCCTCTCCATCAGGCACCTTTGAGACTTCAGAGGATGTTGTTGAGGCTACAGAAATATAGTCTCAGAGTCACATACAAGCCAGGCAAACAGCTCCACATAGCTGATGCCTTGAGCCGTGCTTACCTCGAAGAAACAGAAGAAGAACTGTTAGAGGAAGACCTGGTGGTGAATTGCGTCACACGCCAATTGCCCATGTCAGAGGAAAAGCAGGAAATGTTCAAAAGAATGACGGCAAATGATGTGGAATTGCAGACACTGAAGAACACAACAGCAAAAGGTTGGCCAAATGAAAGATGTGCAGTACAGAAAATAGTACAGCCCTACTGGACTTTCAGAGAGGAAATCAGTTACTCAGATGGACTGTTGTTCAAAGCAGATAAGCTGATTGTCCCAACACAACTCAGACAAGAGATGCTACAGAAAATACATGAGTCACACCTTGGGATAGTCAAGTGTAAAGCTAGGGCAAGAGACATTTTATACTGGCCAGGAATGAACAATGAAATTGAAGAAATGGTGTCTCAGTGTGCTGTGTGCAACAAACACCAGAACAGCAATCAGAAAGAACCGCTGCTTT
>JAODXP020001512.1:2500-7500 GCA_027497455.2 Sardinella longiceps | reverse complement strand
GCTGTGCCAAAGCAAAACCAATCACACCACTCTTTCCTCTGACGTATGTAAGGCGAACCTGGCATATCCCTTTAACAGTAAACAATGACAAATAGATGGCGTATCCCTTTAACAGTAAACAGGTAAGGACACCTGGCGTATCCCTTTAACAGTAAACAATGACAAATAGATGGCGTATCCCTTTAACAGTAAACAGGTAAGGACACCTGGCGTATCCCTTTAACAGTAAACAATGACAAATAGATGGCATATCCCTTTAACAGTAAACAGGTAAGGACACCTGGCGTATCCCTTTAACAGTAAACAATGACAAATAGATGGCATATCCCTTTAACAGTAAACAGGTAAGGACACCTGGCGTATCCCTTTAACAGTAAACAATGACAAATAGATGGCATATCCCTTTAATAGTAAACAATGACAATTAGATGGCATATCCCTTTAACAGTAAACGGTGGCAAAACAGGTAAGGAAATCTAAAGCAAACATGGAAATGCAGGGAAGTCTGCTGCGTCTGAAGCCCAAACATGTGTTTGTTTTTGAGTGTGTGTGTGTGTGTGTGTGTGTGTGTGTGTGTGTGTGTGTGTTTTTGCGCGGGGCAGGGCAACGCCCACAGCTGATCATAGATCAGAGGCTCCATCTGCAAATGTTGACCCATCTGACGGAATCCTCACTGAAGCCGGGCAAGCAGGATGTTATATCCCTGACACACACACACACCCACGCACGCATGCACACACACACACACACACACACACACACACACACACACACACACACACACACACACACACACACACACACACACACACACACACCCACGCACAGGGTATCCCTAGATTAACACATACTGAACTGCATAAGCCTGTGTGCTAGGCACTGTGTGTGTGTGTGTGTGTGCGTGTGTGTGTGCGTGTGTGTGCGTCTCACCTGAAGAAGTTCTCAGCATGCTCCATGTTGGCCATGTACTCCTTTCCTCCTACCTCCTGGAAGTGGAGTGCCACGAAGCGTGGTTTGTGTGTGTGGATCGCCTAAACACACACACACACACACACACACACACACACACACACACACACACACACACACACACACACACACACACAGTCAAAATACAGTATGCCAACACACAGACAGTTGACAGAAGGTATGCCAACACATATACCAGTCATCATGCAATGCAATATTGACACATACTCAGATGTACACATTAGTGTGTGTGTGTGTGTGTGTGTGTGTGTGTGTGTGTGTGTGTGTGTGTGTGTGTGTGTACAGTACACATACTAAACTATTTTATCAGTAGTAGTAAATGTGATAATTGGTCATAATGTAGTGTTACTTAAGTCACAGTAGCTCATTCACAGCTAGAAACCCCTCACCCACACTCACTGCAGCTCCTCTCTCACACACACACACACACACACACACACACACACACACACACACACGTAGGGAGAGCACACAAACTCCTCTTCTGTGAGAGATGGTCAAACACACACACACACAAACACACTACAACACACACACACACACACACACACACACACACACACACACACACACACACACACACACACAGGAGTGTTTGGATGCAGCACAGGCTACTCTTTGGTTGCTGGGGAACAAAGCAGCCATTTCTGCAACTAAAAAACAAACACACACACACACACACACACACACACACACACACACACACACACACACACACACACACACATACAACCCAAAAAAGATTTTTTCTTGTTGATGTCAAATATTTATGAGCTGCTTGAGGGCCTGCTTGTGCTCGCCGACAGACACACGGTGTGTGTGTGTGTGTGTGTGTGTGCGTGTGCTCGCAGACAGACGATTTGTTGTTGTAAAGTAGTTTTAAAAAGGCAGACGGTTTCCAGGTGCCTGTCCAAAAGAGTCAGACAGCTGAAGACAGCTGCCCAGAGGATGGCAAGCATGTGCGCACACACACACACACACACACACACACACACACACACACACACACACACACACACACACACACACACGTAAACGTACTCACGCCCCCAAACAACCAGGAGCTCTGTGTGTGTGTGTGTGTGTGTGTGTGTGTGTGTGTGTGGTTGTTTGGTAGCGTGAGTGCATTTACATATGTGCTGCAAGAGTCCCTACTAAACGATGACTTTGGAAGTTACTGAGTGGCCATCATCAAGCCACATTATGTGACCATCCTGAACAAGCCCTCAACTGGTTGCTCAGCAGTTAGCCGTCAGTGTTAGCCTTCACTGGTTGATCAGCAGTTAGCCGTCAGTGTTAGCCCTCATTAGTAGCTCAGCAGTTAGTGATCAGTGCTAGCCTTCAGCAGGTAGCTGAGTGGTTAGCCATCAGTGTTAGCCTCCTGTAGAGCAGCTTAGTGACAGTGTTAGCCTTCAGGAGGTAGCTCAGTGGTTAGCTGTTGTGTTAGCCTCACTGGTTGATCAGCAGTTACCGTCAGTGTTCCTTCACTGGTGATCAGCAGTTAGCCGTCAGTGTAGCTTCACTGGTTGATCAGCAGTTAGCCGTCGTGTTAGCCCTCACTAGTAGCTCAGCAGTTAGTGATCAGTGCTACCAGCAGGTAGCTGAGTGGTTAGCCATCAGTGTTAGCCCTTACTGGTAGCTCAGCAGTTAGTGATCAGTGTTAGCCTTCAGGAGGTAGCTCATTGGTTAGCCGTCAGTGTTAGCCCTCACTGGTAGCTGAGCAGTTAGCCGTCAGTGTTAGCCCTCCGCAGGTAGCTCACGTGCCTTCAGCAGGTAGCTCAGGAATTAGCTGTTGGGGCCAGCAGAGCGTTAGCCTTCAGCAGGTAGTTAAGCAGTTAGCCGTCAGTAGCCTTCAGAGGCAGCTCAGCGGTTAGCCGTGTGTTAGCCCTCAGCAGGCTTAGCGGGCTCAGCGGTTAGCGGTCAGTGTTAGCCTTCAGCAGGTAGCTCAGCGGTTAGCGGTCAGTGTTAGCCTTCAGCAGGTAGCTCAGCGGTTAGCCGTTAGTGTTAGCCTTCAGCAGGCAGCTCAGCGGTTAGCGGTCAGTGTTAGCCTTCAGCAGGTAGCTCAGCGGTTAGCGGTCAGTGTTAGCCTTCAGCAGGTAGCTCAGCGGTTAGCGGTCAGTGTTAGCCTTCAGCAGGTAGCTCAGCGGTTAGCGGTCAGGTGTTAGCATAACAGAACGGCCAGGAGAGGAAATCATGAAACCCCAAAAGTCACAACTGGCCAAATCTTCCTCATTTCTCATTGGCTGAATGTGTAGACTGGCCAAATCTTCCTCATTTCTCATTGGCTGGTTGTGTAGACTGGCCAAATCTTCCTCATTTCTCATTGGCTGGTTGTGTAGCATGTAGGTTAGGCATCAGGGGGGGTAATCTCTAGAGAGGCGTCACACTTCTCAGATCCTCTCTCTCTCTCTCACACACACACACACACACACACACACACACACACATAAATTATTTTTACAGATGCTCTACTTATCAGCTTCATTCACTGGCGTGTGGCCTGGTGGAGTGGCCTCCAAACACTAACTGTGTGTGTGTGTGTGTGTGTGTGTGTGTGTGTGTGTGTGTGTGTGTGTGTGTGTGTGGCCTACAAACACTAACTCTGTGTGTGTGTGGCCTACAAACACCAACTGCTGTGTCTGGCCCTCACAGCCCAACTGTGTGTGTGTGTGAGTGTGAGTGTGTGTGTGTGTGTGTGTGTAGTGTGTGTGTGTGTGTGTGTGTGTGTGTCATTGGGGAAGGGTGTCCTTCTACCTACTGCTAGTCATTCAGCACTGGGAGTTTCTTTCTTCTTTACCACCAGAATGACTTTTCAAGAAGAGACTACACACACACACACACACACACACACACACACACACACACACAGTGTGTGCTGACAGAGGAGAGCGGGTGTTAATAGTGGGTGTTGCAATGATGATATGTCCTCATCTCTCTCGCGTGCACACACACACACACACACACACACACACACACACACACACACACACAGATCGGAGGACATTGAGCAACACTGCGCTATCCCTGCACTCTTTCTAGCCACCCACTCCAAACAGCCTCAGCATCTCACAGCTCTGGAGGCACTGGGCCAGGATTGGGAGCAGGGGATTGGCTCTGGCTCCTGTCCATCATCTATCTCTGGCTCACCATTGGCCAAGGGGCAGGCCAAGGGAAACTTTCAACTCCAGGTAGACTGATGGGGAGCCAGGTAGGACACACACACACACACACACACACACACACACACACACACACGGCCACCAGGGCATAGAGGAACAACATGCAGCAGTTACACAGTGTGTGTGTGTGTGTGTGTGTGTGTGACCACGAACAGAGTGTGCGTGATCAGGCCACCACCGCTAACAAACCACACTAACCGTGTTCCTCACACACTCTTCATGCTGTTCCACTTTACTGGCCTGGCTCACACTGCCAAAGAGATGACACACACACACACATACACACACACACACACACACACAAGTACACACACACACGTACACACGCGCACACACGCACACGCACGCATGCACACACACACACGCGTACGCACAGACACACGCATGCACAAACGCACACACATGTACACACGCACAGACACACACATACACACATCACACACACACACACAAACACACACACGCACACACATGTATACACACACACACACACACACACACACACACACACACACACACACACACACACGCTGGGGTTGTTCCAAAGGCCAAGTGGACTATCAGTGTGCATCCACTAAATTAATCATCCTGCTCCACATGGAGACACACAGGGCATCACGTCTGTGTGTGTGTGTGTGTGTGTGTGTGTGTGTGTGTGTGTGTGTGTGTGTGTGTGTAAATTAATCATCCAGACACACAGGGCAGACACACAGGGCAATACAACTCTCTCTCTGGCAGACTGATCACACTAAAGTGTGTGTGTGTGTGTGTGTGTGTGTGTGTACATTGTATGTGCGTTAATGCAACTCTTCCTCCGGCAGACTCCTCATA
>JAODXP020001510.1:0-23419 GCA_027497455.2 Sardinella longiceps | reverse complement strand
TACTTTACTTTTTATTTTCTATTTTTACATAATAAAATCAGTATTAAGTTTGGTTCATAATTATGCATTCATTTTGATCTGACTCTAACTATGAATAAATCAGATCATGACATAATCAGATAAGAACAGACTGGTGAATTCAAACTCTTCATTAAAGCCAGAAAAGAGAAAATGAAGACCACATTTATTGGTAAGAATTGTAGGTGAAAGAGGTGCAGGCGAGGGGCTATTAACAAACATCAAGTTTCACCTTCATCCCCATCTGCTCCTGCTAGAAATGAGATCGAGTTCCAGGGTGTTTATACATTCACCCCACTGATTTACACTGGAAATGTAATAATCATCCAATCACAAATAAATTAATGTGTGCAAATTGGACAGAGACGTCCCACCGCTGATTTAATGTGATTTTTAGCGTAGTTGTTTTTTTAAATTGCTGTCTTAACTAATGCTCTTTTTGTCCAAGTTAACATGAACGTGTGATGGACTCCTCTTGTGTTGAATGTGTTAATCAGTGTATGTGTGTGTGTGTGTGTGTGTGTGTGTGTGTGTGTGTGTGTGTGTGTATTGAATGTGTTAATCAGTGTGTGTGTGTGTGTGTGTGTGTGTGTGTGTGTGTGTGTGTGTGTGTGTAAAAGAGACAGAGAGAGAGAGAGACAGAGAGAGAGAACAGGTGAGTGAGTGAGTGAGTGAGTGAGTTAGTTAATAAATAAGCGAGAGTCAGAGAGGTCTAGAAGTTGTATCAGTAGGGGATACTGTACTGTTCACAGGTCTTTATATGAAAATACATTGTCTGGCTTCTTACATGGGTAAGTTCTTTCCATTTGGTGGCTTCCTTAAATAAACAAATAGTTTCAAACACAACTTGAAACTGAAACACAGAATGCAGCTGATCTTTCACTTTCGACAAAGTTCCATTGTTGAGGTGAATGATCTCTATGCACGGAATGATAATGAAGATGTTATCTGTTATCTATTGGCATGGGTACAGTGTATAATTGAGTTGTTGAACGAGATGATGATAACAAAAAACCCAAGTCAGAATATGTTGAGTTCAAATCAACTTCATGCATGTTAACAGCACTTTAATGTTCCATAAGTTTCCACAAAAAAAAAAAAAAAAAAACATTGTTGTATGATACTGTATGTGCAGCTATATTCAGTGAAGTGATTTATAGCTGTGCGGAGATGTTGTCGGTTCACATGCTGTATCTTTCTGCTGTATTCTCAGTTTAAACAGCTTTTGATATTCACCTCATTCACCTTTGAAGTCATTCATCCAAAATCAATTTCCCTTAACTGCTCACAGCAGGATAGTTCCTGCACTTTCTGCCTGCCTCAGTTTAAATGTAATTACAGGAGGTTCACCTAGGGGTTGACCAGGTTAAGAGTGTGCTGTGATTTATCATGTGTGTTCGAAAAACCTGTTAAATGCGCTAAACTGCGCTGTTAGAGCTTCCTTCATCTTTGCATTATTGATCGTTAATGTTTGAGCACTGGTCGTTTGTTCTCCTCTGTGTGCTAGCCAATTCCCTTTCATGTGTCGGGTGCTGACCTCTGCAGTCTGCCAGCAGAGAGGTGACCTACCTGCCGGTCGACGGGTAATGTGGTGTAGCCTCAGGTGTTTTTCCGGACAGGTGTGCAGCCTGTGGGAAACTCATACTATGTTATCCCCACCAAAGTCCACACACACACACACACACACACACACACACACACACACACACACACACACACACACACACACACACAAATAAGCAAAACTTCAAAAAGGCACAAAGGGCATTGGTCCCAGGATGCCACACTCCTTTTCTGATGACCTGGAGTGAACTGACAGGCAGTTTGTTTGGTTTCATTTCATGTTGTTTCATATTTTTTTTCTCCCCTCTTTCCTTTTAACTCCATTAGAAAAGCCTGGCATCCATTTCACGCCCTACAAACAGTGTTTACCCTCTCGGGGGTAGGCGTGCATCTGGTGCCTGCACTGCGTTTGTGCTGCCGTTCTCAGCAGCTTTCTCCGTCTGACGTGTGTGTGTGTGTGTGTGTGTGTGTGTGTGTGTGTGTGTGTGTGTGTGTGTGTGTGTGTGTGTGTGTGTGTGTGTGGTTGGGAGGGATGGGGGCAGCACTATTATACCCAAACCAATGCATGGCTTCTCCACCCAATAGAGCCTTCTCTAAAAGCCAATTCTTTTTTTTTTCTTCCCCGTTTTGCGTTGTGGAGCAAGACTCAGCAATGATACCGCTGCTCTTTTGTAAGCACCAAGACAAAATCTCTGCCTCTAAAGCAGTTTGACGTTGCAGTGATTTTTGGATGCTTTTTGAAAACGCTTCCATCAGCTGCGCTTTTGTACTTGTTGTGGACACTCTGTAGGAGAGGGTTTTTTTTTTTTTTTTTTTTTTTGTCTGTTTTTTTTGTGAGATTTTGTACCCTAGTCATGCATGCATGTTTGTCGAAATTGCCCTGGGTAACTCTCCGCTTCTTGTTTATTATATTTGGAAGCACAGGGAGTTGGTTTACTTCGTTAAATGTTTATTAAAGCTTAATAAAGCTCCCCGACTGAGTGCTGTTCATCCATAATCTCACAGTTCTTTGTTTGTTTTATTATTATAAACACACACAAACACGTACACACTCACGCACACACACAAATTCATATTTCTGAGGGCAGGCTAATGTTAATGCAAACAAGTAAACTCCTGCAGCAGTGTGCAAAATGACTTGAGTCCAGAGGAATATTAAACACAGTGCTGACTGAATTACATTAGTGGTATTTGTCTAGAAGCTCTTTTATTTGCACTAGCGTGCTTGTATGACTAGAAAAAAATTATAGTTATATCATAAATCTCCCCTTTTCTTTCTTTTTCCAACTACACGTTATCATTTCCAAATGATTAA
Organism: Sardinella longiceps; assembly: GCA_027497455.2. Lineage (NCBI taxonomy): Eukaryota > Metazoa > Chordata > Actinopteri > Clupeiformes > Clupeidae > Sardinella > Sardinella longiceps. The sequence continues at coordinate 20,523 of JAODXP020001510.1, read as the reverse complement.
TAGTTTCAAATGTCATTCGAAAAGTGGTGAACATATACCCTGTCTCAATCTTGAGTAAAGGTCAAAAGGTCAGTCATGTTTATGTTTATGTTATTACATACTGCTAGTTGTGGGTCTAAACCCATGAAAGTGTCAACTGAGGAGGCTTATGGATCTCAAGTGTCTTCACAGAATACTGCTGGTCCTTTTCTCCAGCTAATTATTTTGAGAGAACCAAATTGGAGAATATTAAACGATCATTTATCATATCTATTAATCTGTTACAAAGCTGTAATAGAAATGCCTCAGGACACTGGTTCTTAAAGGAAAATACCGGAGTGAATTCAAGTGTAGCCCTGTTGAAAGAGCTTGCTAAATGCGCTAGTTTGCGAGTGGAACAAAATAATTTGGTACAGCACAGACCGAACGCGAACACAGAAGCGAACAGGCACTTTATACTGATTGACCTGACTGTTGGAAACCGAAAGTAAGATCTGAGGTTACATTGACTCAATGTAAAGTGTTTTGCGTTCTAGTTAGATCTGCTGTTCGAAATTCTTTCATTTCATGCAAAAGATATTGCTGTTAGAAGGCTCGTGCAGCACGGCTATGCTTAAACCCACTCCGGTACATTCCTTTAAAGCCACGCTATGCAAAATCGGTCATTCCTTTGCTGTTTTCTCAGTTTGTGCCACATTAGAGTTGAAGGTGGGATCAGTGACTCTGGGTAACTGTTTGGGGGGTAAGCTGCCCCCAAAATGTTTGATTTCAGTTAGAGCCTGTGTACCATAAAAAGTCCCTTTTTACAGAGAGCTAGCAGAAGGTATTTTTACACACCATATAAAATCACTAACAACCCCTTTGGGGACCGCCTTCCATTCCGACATCCTCCCACTCCGACATCTCTCCATTCAGACATCCCTCCACTCCGACATCCTTCCATTAAGACATCAACCATTCCAACATTTTTCATACCGCCATTCCAACATACCGCCATTCCGACAGCATAATGAAGCACTATTTCGGGGCATTATCTATCTCTATTTCGGGGCATTATCTTTTATTGGTTTATTTAAGCGAAGGGAAAAGTGTGCCCGCTCTGAGATAAGTGCCCCTCTCCTCTGCTCTCGCCTGAGCAGTGGCCGCTAACACCCTACGGATGCCACAATTTTTACCTACATGCTTTGGGCATTCTCCCTCACTGTGTCTTGATTACTATGCTCAATTCTCCAAGTTTACTTGTTGTTTCCAGTATATTTTTTTTCGTTAAGTTATCAACAAAACAGAACATAGACTGATGGTATTTTGTAGCCTAATTGATGTGTTATTCACTGCTTAAACCGGATGATCTGATATCACCAAGTAATTAAGAGTCCAGGATCAATGTCAAACTTGTTGCCCTGGATGAATGGGTTAGGATTAGGGTTAGGGTTAAGGTACATTGATCCAGGGCAAACGTTTGACGTTGATCCTGGACTCTTAAATACTTGGTGATATCAGATCTTGCGCTTAAACCACCGCACTTTACTGCAGCGGTCTTTTATAGCGGCTGAGATTTGCGTGGAGCCCATTTTTTTTTTTTTTTAGCTCCCTAGTAGCCTACTATAAATGTGATTTTTTTTTTCATTATGAAAGTAGACTAGCCTACACCAAAGGTCACCGAGAAGAGAGAGAGAGAGAGAGAGAGAGAGAGAGAGAGAGAGAGAGAGAGAAAACACTTGTCCATTTGACTGCGTTATGAGTCAATTTGTGCACTCACTCCTTGTGTTGCTATTAGTCCAGATGATATGTGACAAAAAATAGGTGAAGTGTTCACTTTTTCATAAAAGCGTGAAATTTGGTATACTTGTACAGTTTGGTGCCCTGAACAATTTCAGAAATGGAGCCATCGCAAAAATGGCTCGCGACGGTATACCAAATTTCACGCTTTTATGAAAAAGTGAACGCTTTTTTCACATATCATCTGGACTATCGCACACATGCTTGAAAGCGCACTAAAGACAATGAAGGACTATTAACCTTTAAGAACTATAACAATGCACTTTACTAGTCTATATGAGACGTTTTAATTTTTATTTTGTAGGCTATCCATTTGAATAGGCCCTATGCTAGAAATTCAGAGTTTTTTTGGCTCTCAATAATGACCCAGCCAGGACCTTTTTTGGCCTCATCAACCATGATAAGGCAAGTCTCCCTCATGTCGGAATGGCGGTATGTTGAAATATAGCAAACATGCCGCCACTCCGACTAAGAAAAAAAATGTCGGAGTGCAGGGACGTTTGCTATAACTGAAAATACCGCCACTCCGACAATTAGACGTCAATGTCGGAGTGGCAGTATGTCGGAATGGCGGCATGTAACCCTAAGGCAACTTTTTAAGCATTGCCAAAGAGGCCGTTCAGACTGAACACAGTTTTCACCTCATCTAAACAGATGATGCAGGGTTCCTCTCCTATTATGGCTTGCTTTAGTTGAATTATAATTATGACATCTGTTACACCAGCAACACTTGGTGATGTTGAGCAACATTTTAAGGCCATACCCTCCAGACTGCAAGTTTGACATTAACCCTGAGACAGGATTAGGCATGAATACTTCTCAAGTATTCTTGAGAAGGGTTTCTCAGTTCTACATAACGTTTATATTTACATATTTTGCAGACATTTTTTACCTCAAAGTGACTTACATTTTATGAACTGTCAATTACTTCTAAGCCAATCTACCTTACAGCACCAGGCTTCTAGGCCTATATTCGAAAAAGTTGAAGCATAAATTGGTTATCTCTCTGTCTGAGGTAACAGATGAGACGAGAGTGGGATGATTACAGTCACTCCGAAGTCATCTGTGTGCTGAATATAATCTCATGAATCTTGATTGCTCCTCTTTGGACATATGTTACTGAATCACAACTCAGAAATGTTTGCTTGTGGACAAGGCTACTTTGTGATATGGCTCTCTCTGTCTCACTTGCTGTGTGTGTGTGTGTGTGTGTGTGTGTGTGTGTGTGTGTGTGTGTGTGTGTGTGTGTAAGACAAATGGTTTGGATCAGAAAGGGGTTCCCTAAACTCCTTTTCTTGTTCCCTTTTTCCCCCCTATTTCTCTCTTTGGCTCCATCGCTGTCTCTAAGTTGAAATGGTTGTTTGTGTTTCACTTGTCTGGAAGTTATAAATCACTGGATGAAGTGCACAAAACTGGTTTTGTGTGTATCTGTATATGTGTGTGCATGTGTAGTGGGAAGGGTGTGTAAAGAGGAGTGTGTGTGTGTGTGTGTGTGTGTGTGTGTGTGTGTGTGGACTGTGGAGGGTGCTGCTTCACGCCTGACAACTGTTCAAGACCGACGCCCGAGACTTGTCCCTCAACCCATAAATATTTACACTTGCAGGCTGTTGATGGAAATTTGCATCTAGCTGCTTAAAAGCAGTTTCCTGTCAGTGAAGATGTAAAATAAAACTTATACCATAGTGTTATGGTTGGTATATTTTAATGATCCAGTGTTACATATGAATGAGTTACATTTTCATAATAATGACACGGTAAGGACTTTTTGGGCTGGCTCATTTACAGTCCTCTTTGAGATTTGATGTTGTTCTTTATTGGACCGGGCTGCTATATGTAAAATGGTTCTTTTTATTATGCATCAGAGGAGCAGGCAGAAATACAGTCTCAACCTCCACTCCCTCACTGTCCCCCTCACCCCGTTAATGCATACTGCTGGTGACTGCAGTCATATATATTGTAGAGAGAGACTGGTTTTAATCTGTAACACAACCATATGCGAGGCTTGTTGTCTTTTTATGATGCTGCTTCCTGAAAACACACACACACACACATGTGCGCACACACACCTCCTGCTGATATCTGCAGCTCTGATGGTGCTGGTGACCTTGTTCACTGTGAACATGAAATAAGTTTGAACAAGAAATTTAGGCAAGGTAATTAATTGGGAAATCATTAAAAAGGTAAGAAATATTGATTTAATTCAATATTTTTTCTCTCAAACTTTGCTTTTGATGAAAGTATCCTTCATTTGCTTCTCATGCAAAAGACAAGGACTTATTTCTATGAACTCAAACTTCAAAAAAAAAAAAAAAAATCTTTTTTTTCATCCATGTCCCAGAGGATATCTCATCCTAGCTCTTAAACGTGGTGATGGATATTAATATTTTAACTTGTGCTCACCTTGGATATTTTATCAGTACTGAGACACGGATACAGTTTAGCACGCTGAAGTAGGAATGGGATTACAATTCATCATCCTGACCACACCTGCAATCAATCATGTCCAGTGCAACTGGCAGAGCCGGGAAATAAATAAAGAAATGATGGTGCAGTTACGCACACTTGTGTAGGGTGTGTGTGTGGGGATAGGGAGTAGGCGTAGGGCCTTTGGCTCACTGACAGAAAGTGACATTAGAATAGCTCTGGAGCTTTTCCCATATCATCATGCGTCAGGAAGCAAGCACATCCATAGTAGACGTGCGAATGTGGCAAACAAGGCCAATTCAGTACTTCTAATCAGAACAGATGGGGAAAAATCACAAAAAAAAAAAAAAAAAAAGCGCCTCTGATCATCATCAGCATGTGAAAATGGAACAAATGAATAAAACATTCAGCAATGTGTTTGAGTCACAAAGCATGCTATATTATCAGATGTCTTACCACTGCATTGATTATCTTCGGAGATGCTGGGCCTCTCCTGGGAACGGAAGCTTTTTCGAAACATTGGGAAATATGTTGAAAACATGAAAACATAGGAATGGTAGATGTGTGCCAGACAATAAGTTTACTCCTAGAGCCTGACCCCAAAATTATAGGCTTCCTCATCATGTTTTTAGCAAAGTGTACTTAAAATAAATAAATGATAGCGCTGCATTCAAGGTAGCTTTTATTTTACCAGCATGTTCATCATGGATGTCTATTAAGTGAAAAGGGTAAACAATTTATACTGATAGATATCCCAAAAAAACTTCATCAGCATGATGATCATCATCATGTGCATGCCTTTGCTACATTTTCTGCCCCCCTAGTGCATGACCATACAGGCTTGTGAAATTAATTGCATTTCAGTAATGGTTACTTTTTAAATCTGAGGCCCAATTCACATTGCATTTGTGAACGTACGGTTTGTATATCCATATCTGTCCGTTTATGGTGTGTGTATACGTTTGTGTATTGACACCAGAAACATCTTCAGCATTCTCCTGCGCGAACTGTCTGCCATAGCTCTATTGATATCGCTTAAATATTATACAGTATATCATATGGAATCTTGACACAGTGAAGTAACAAAATATAAACTCTTTATTGCATATTGTTGTTGGTATAATATTTCAAGAATTACATACAAGAACAGACCCATACCCAACAGAACAACATACAAGAAGGGACCCATTACATACCCCCCTTTTTTTTTGCTTCAATCCCATCATCAGTGATTTGTGTTGGCACCCCCCCCCCCCCCACACACACACACACACACACACAAATTTGCTCTAAAATCTGTGTAGCCTGGAAATCTGAAGCACCCTAGCAGTAGCAAACTGTTTTGCTCAATGAGTATGTCTAGCATTGACCAATCACAATGCTTAATGGGTGGTATTCTCCCAGGTGCTTTAGTGTAGGCTGAAGCACATGCTAAGCATTTTTTTTTTTTTTTGGCTTAAGCACCTGGGAGAATACTGGCCAATCTACGGGTCTCACTGGGTGGTCTTGGTTGTTCGAATTTGCTTGTTCATTGTCCTTACTCAGAGGTACGCCTACTCAAATATAGTCTATAGGGTCCGCAGAATTTTCTCTGAATTAAGGGTTCAGACTAGCCTGGGAGATCCCATGCTCCTTTACGCGCTTATTCATTTCACTCTGCAAAGCAACAAAAAACCATGGTCGATTTCCTCGCCTGCTTTCGGTATCCAATCACTGAACAATAAGGGATTTGTACGGCCCTTGATCGCATTTTACGTCACGTGGTGGCTCTGGTATTGGCTCCGAGGTATGTAACAGACAGTATGACAGACACTTCGTAGCTGCCCAGTCCATAGCTCGGACAATGTAAGTGATGCTTCCATCTACGAGAATGTACTAATCAGGTTATGGTCTCCAGACTAAATCATCACTTGTGATTCATGTAGGCATTCAAAATGACTAGGTTCAGACAGGCACAGGACAACTGTTATCAAAGTAGCAGTAATGATCAACGTGAACTACAATACATCCAACTCGAACTCCAACAATGCTGGGACGCTATACACATTGCGAATAGAGCAACAGAATGCAGTGATGCTAGATACAGTATCAAGCCTCAATATTTTACTCAGCATACAACATCGACGGCATAACGACCTGCCTCAATACTGAGGAAATGTATCATTTTAAGAGCTAAATAATTGATCTGCAATTTCATGGCATCTACACGTCCCAAAATAGTTGGGGCAAGGACACATTTACCACTGTGATGGCGTCCGTCTGCGCTTATTACAACAGTCTGCAAACGTTTCAGGCACTGTGCAAAGCCCTTACCGCAGAACGCTGTCTCATTCTTGTCTAGTACAGGCTTCTAGTTAATCAACTGTATTAGGTCATAACGTCAACGGTGTAACGTACATGATGCCCAATGTTTCTAGGTTGAAAGATCTGAACGATAGATTGTCATGGTGCCTTTCAGATGCGTAAGCTAGCCATGCCACGCACGGTCAGCAGGGCCGCTGACCATCAGAGATGCAGCCTTCTGAAGTGAGCGCTAGCAGTAAGAGTAGCAACTTGGGTTGTCCGTGCCCGGCCGGTGGCATCCCAGTGTATTCTGAAATGCACTGTTGACTTTCGACCCGTCTGCGCCACAGAACAGTTTCCCACCCCTGTCACAGTCCGTGTTAAATGAGCCTTGGCCCAGAGAAAACGCCTGTGCGTTTGGTATCATGATTTAGGAATGGCTTTTTCGACCTATACAGTTTTCACGTGAGCTATAGCGGGTGGCACGGCGGATTCCGCGTTCCACTGCCCAATGTTTTCTGAGTAGTCCTTAGGCCAGTTTGTGATATCCACGTACATTAGCATTCCTGTATAGTCGATGCAGGGTCCGTCTAAGGACCTTCACTGAATCATGGGTTCAGACCAGCCTGGGAGATCCGGCCATGCTCCTTATGTACAGCGATTGTTTCAGATTCTCTGAATCTTTGCGAAGCAGCATGATGCACCATAGGTCGATTATACCTTCAGACTGCTTTGCAGTTTCCAATCTGCAGAAACTCATAAGTGATCTTGTACCGCTACTCTTGCCATCAGCATTTGGGGACACGTGGTGGTCCTCTGCCTGTCTTGGCTTCCGAGAGTCAATGCCACTCTCAGACGGCTCTTATCATACCAGATCATGTCGCCAGTCGACCCAATAAGTTGCAAATGGGTCCTCATGCTGTCCCTTATCAGAAAATTTGACTGCTCTGGCCTCTTACTGACGACCAGTCCCAACTATTTTGGGATGTGTACTCTCATAAGATCCAAAATGAGCCAACATTCGTGCATAATATTTCAAAAAGTCTCACTTGCAACATTTGCCATGGCATCTGTGTTCTATTGTGAACAGTGCACAGGTTTACGAACTTGTTCAAATTACACGGATTCCATTTTTATTAACAATTTATGCAGTGTCCCAACTTTTTTGGAATTCGGTTGTACATTTTTAAGTTTTAATTCATTTTTGCTGCAATGCCATTTTAGTGGATGTATAATAGGTGCAGTGCAGTTATTTTGCACGTGTGCAACTTGAAAACCTAATTGCATTGACAATATAATACATAGTCAGGTAATTGCATAGATGACAAATGCCCTCAATGGTGTGTGAGAAAAATATCAATGCTTAGATTCAACTTTTGAGTGACTGATACACAGGTAACAGCCTACATACTGTAGCTATGCTTATCATAGTGCATTTTGAATAACTGTATTTTATGAATAGGTACACACACAAAGTACAATATACATAGGAAGGTCCCTTGAACATAGCCTGACATAGCCCGACCATAATACTGCTGTTCATCCGTATTCATGGTCTGGAGGTTGTTTAACCTGACGCGATTATACTGCGGGGGGGAGGGCATTCACTTCTGGTTTGAAACGATTGGACAGCTCATCTAATCAGCTTCGCTTATTGGCCGGTAGACTCCCTACCGATGTAAACACGCCACAGAGGACCGTGCCCAGACCATGATGCATATAAACATTCGTATTATGGGCGGGCTATGTCAGGCTACCTTGAACATGCAAACAGCACAATGTAAATTTGGTCTGTAATGTTGGCAGGCTGCCACAGATTTTTTTCAGAGGCTGTATGCATGTTCATCAAAAAAACTGGATATTTTTTTTTTTCACTGACCCAAGAGCATAAAGAGCTAGCGAGTCATGACATTATCTTTATGTTACAATAAGTGTTTGAAAACCACATACAATTACTGACAGCCACTTTCATCTATGATTCTCAGGGGTATTTATTATCCATTTTGCGGTGGCGCTATCCGTTTCTAGGCGCTATTTCCACGCAAAGACTGTGTTGGCCAACGCAGTCTTATTTACAAAGAGGACGCACCTGGCAGAAATCGCAAATTTTGTGAAATCGGGCAAGCTGCGCTTAGAGGGAGGGGAGTGGGATGGTATGCTAAACTGCATCTAATTACGTATTCCGTGGTATTTACAAAGACTGCCCGTAAGAGCACCCCTGTATTTTGCGTGGGGGAAATACCGTCTCTTCAAAGCAGGTCTAAACCAAGCGCAAATCTTTTTGTGTGAAATTTTACTTTGTTTAATAGGAGCAGTAATCTGGACAAGATGAAGACAGATACATTGGGAGCAGATACAGGTTTGCCTCAAGAATTAGGCTACTCTTTAATTACTCCAAGCAGAAATTATCCGACGATACAAATTAAACAGCAATGCCATAGGCATTATTCAATTACTGAATGTGATCAAAGATGACATTCCCATTCAATGCCAACACATGTTGAACTAGAAAAAAACGCTAAAATAATAATGAAGACCACAAAGCCCTGTTCCAATCTACTTTGAATTTAGTTTCCCCTTTGCTATTTTTAATCAATTCTAGTCTAACTCGTTAATTTAAGCATCTGCCATTTATTATGACCGCCGCTGCGTAGCAAGCGTAGCGGTCATACAATGATTGTCAAAGTTTTTTTTTTTTTTTTTTCTCCCGTCATCTACTTCCTGAATTTTTGGTCAACGATTCCCGGGACACCGTAACACCGGGGCACATGAAACTTGGTGGGCATGTAGCCCCTGTAGACTTTTACGGAAAAATTTCGTTTGGTCCCCGGGGGCCACTCCATCTTTGCGTGAAACCCCAAAAATGCAGTTTTTCCTAAAAAACTACCTGATCCGTGACATTTAGGATGAAGAAATTTTTATGGAATGTTGGTCTCAAGAGCCCACATCAACTTAGCTCATAACCAGTCATTTGTGATTTGCACCCCCATGGTAAAAAATTAAAATCCAATATTATACTGCTTTAATTGCCCCTATCTTTGGATCAGATGCTAAGAACTGCACCAAATTTAATGTGTATGATGAACCTGACATCTTGTGGGAATATGTCAAATTTTGTGGGATTTCATCCATGGGGGGCTATAAAATAAATGAATTTATATGTACATTTAATGACTGTACAACTATTGACCAGTAGATGGTGCTATTAAGTGAATGGTTACTGGGTTACAAAATTCAAATAATCATTTACATCATATGTGCTCTATATAAGCCGTTCAGGAAAAAAACCTTGAATATATTGAATGAAACTCTGAACATATTGAATGAAAGAAAACCTTGAATATATTGAATGACGTCCCGAATATATTGAATGAAACTCCGAATATATTGAATGAAAGAAAACCTTGAATATATTGAATGAAACTCCGAATATATTGAATGAAGTCCCGAATATATTGAATGAAACTCTGAATATATTGAATGAAACTCCGAATATATTGAATGAAACCCCGAATATATTGAATGAAACCCCGAATATATTGAATGAAGTCCCGAATATATTGAATGAAACTCTGAATATATTGAATGAAACTTGCCTCATCCGAGGTCAGCGCCAGCGGCCATCTTATGTGTGTCACAAGTATGGAAATGCCTGTGACCAGTCAGTACCGCTTGGGTGGAGTGGTTGGCAATGAATGAGTAAATGAAGCAAAAATATTAAATAAATTACAGTTTTATTAATAATTTCATTGATTGCAGCTGCAAGGTAAAATAGTTTAGTTAAGTCACAGTCAGTTATTTTGGCCGAGTAGTAATTAATCCAGCCGCGTTACCACCACCAGTGAACAGCACAGGAAGCGGCAACGATCCCACTGAAGCTAGCTGCTACGCCAACCTTCAGTGGGATCGTTGCCGCTAGCTAGCTGCTACGCTAACCTTCAGTGGGATCGTCGCTGCTTCAGTGGGATCGTCGCCGCTAGCTAGCTGCTATGCCAACCTTCAGTGGGATCGTCGCCGCTTCCTGTGCTGTACAGGTGGTAACGCAGCTGGATTACTACTCGGCCAAAATAACTGACTGTGACTTAACTAAACTATTTTACCTTGCTGCTGCAATCAATGAAATTATTAATAAAACTATAATTTATTTAATATTTTTGCCTCATTTACTCATTCACTCCACCCAAGTGGTACCAGAGATCCTTCTTTAGGGGATAAATCATGAGCACCCACTTCCTGGAGTCATGAGGCTAATGCCAAATAAGGTAGTTCTGGGCGGCGCTCGAATTTATGCAGTGGAGAAGCTCATTCTGTAACATTGAAGTCTATGAGAGAATCCAAGAATTCCACCGAAATTTCTGGACTTTCATTCAATATATTCGGGACTTCATTCAATATATTCGGAGTTTCATTCAATATATTCAAGGTTTTCTTTCATTCAATATATCCAGAGTTTCATTCAATATATTCAGGACTTCATTCAATATATTCAAGGTTTTTTTCCTGAACGGCTTGCCATAGTGCTCATATATAACTACATACACACAAGCACACATGCGCACGGGTACACACACACACACACTACATACTGTACACATAAGCACACATGCGCACGGGTACACACACACACACACACACACATACACACACACACACACACTCTTATACTTGTACACAAAAGCAAACTCACTCATGCAGACACACAATTATAACATGAGAGAGATACAAACAAGTTGACAAGCATCATATATATGCAGAGAATGTGCAGAACTGAGCGGCGGTCATATTTTGTACCGCCAAGCGGTACATCTAGTTTCTTGTAACGTCAGACAAAATATCATACTGCTTTTTTTCGGATGGTGAGGATTTTTTGGTCTGCAGTATAATTGCCCATTACCCCATCTAATAACTCCGTTGCTAAACTAATTCTTCGTTGCAAAACTTCTCCTTGCGCCCCTGCTGTAAGGATCCACGATAGAGATCACATGCAGGCGCTTTTAGAGGCGCGCTAATTTTGCACTAGAGAGTGGGGTAAGCTCTGATTGCCTTATCTGTTTGAGGGTTGATAAATACATTGTCAAAATGAGGAGGCACTGCGTGCGCTACCGTTGACGCATAAACAGACGCAGCGCAATTAGCCTAGTCTTAGTAAATGAGGGCCTCAGTGTCTTTTTGACTTTGCCTTTACTTCCATTCCCATGTAGCAAAGTCCTTATATACCTTATGCTTTGGTAATCTGTTGACTTCTTTGCACATACCACAGTAGCTCTCCCGTTGCCAGTCTCTGGAATTTTGCACTTTATACTTCAGTCTCCAATTGAAGTATGAGGCATAGCGTTTCTTATCTTGGGCCAGCTTCTTAAGGAATTCTCCAAGTTCCTCTAAGGATTTGAAATCATCCAAATGAATGAAAGAATCCTTCTGTGCCACTGCCTCGTAGTCTGTCCGTGGTGGACCTAAAACTACAGGAATAGCTCCACCCCTGAAGGCGTTCCAAAACTTTTCCGTGATGTAGTCTTTGAAAACTGAATTCTCAAAAGCCAGGTAGAAGTGACAGCGGGAGATTGTGGGGAGGAGTTGATCTCCACCAAGACGCTTATTCACTGCTCCACCATAAACCTTCACTGGTATAATTGTTTTTAGTCTATTGTAAACAGCAGTTCTCTTGTGGTGGGCTGCAAAATTGCTCACAACCCAACAAGCCAAAGATGACTTGTTCTCTGGGATAAAATCCTCAGCTGTAAATCCAGTTCCAATGTCATGGGGTACCATTTGGCCATATGGTGTATAAACATCTGCATCTCGGCGATAAGACATGGTGTAGTTAAAGTATCCGTTAAAGGGCTTGACATTGCCATTATGTGCTGGACTTTCCATGGAGAACCATACCCATCCTTGGTTCTGTGGTCGAGCCAGTTGTTTGGGTAGGCTTTGTGAGCGTTGGATCAATTCACGGTTGTGGAAAATCACAAAATCAGCTTGAGAAAACAGGGATCGATCATCCGTCAAAGTGCAATTTGGTATTCCATACATCTCCATACACACATCACCACTTATGCTCGGTCTGAATCCAAATGCCCAGTACCACACCAGAACAGTGGTAGTTTTGTTGGACTGTGTTGTGATGATAACAGGGTTCTTAGAGCTCTGGTGCATTGGCAATAGTGAAGGCCAGTCAACCAACAAGCTGCCAATAAGTGTAATGCAGACGAGAAAGGCAGCCAGTAGCGACTGTCGGTATTCCCAGAAGCCCATACTTATTTCCTGACAAAACAACAAACAAGCAAAAATCAACAACCCAACATACTACAGATATATTTACATTCAGTAATTATTGTCTAAAAAGCTTTCTCTCCCTTACCACATCTGCAGAGGGGACCTGTACAGAGTATGCTCTGCTTAACACTCTCTGATGAGTTCCAAAAGAATGAAAGACACTTTTTGACACCAAAATTTCACATGATGAGTGGGCTTTTAGAGGTTTCGGTTTTGATTTTTGGAGCAGAAATATTTTTCTTTAAAACTCACAATAACGCAATATACAGTAATTAGGCCTATGTTTCATTTTTACCGAGTTAATGATGGACTTAGCAGCTAGATGAGTTAGCAGTTTGCTAAACTCATATACAGTAAAGGCTAAACTCACCAATGTCCTGACATATAGTTAAAACTAAAAATACGTTGCCTGTTACCTTTATTCCATGGATATTCCTTATTCCGATATTAATATTATTAATTAATATTTCATGGGGTGGGCTCTAATCAAATACAGGCGAGCATGGATTGGTCCTCCATCCGCCAATAGCTGTCGCTCAGAGCTACATCGACACAGACGACAAGTCTGGTTAAGCAACTTTCGGTAACACTTTCTATAAACCTAGTATTCATAGAGCATTATAAATGCATTCATAAAGGCTTATAATGCATTCATAAAGGCTTATAACTACTGACATTAGAATTCATAACTGATTATATGTTCTCATGACTGTACTCATAAGGCATTTTAATGTCATCATATAAACCTTTATAACTTGATGTATCACAAAGCATTATAACCTTCTTTGAACTTTTGATACCACTTTACTTAGTGTCTGTTATGGTGCCTTATTCATTTTCATGAGTAATTATGTGCTCTTACTTTACTTGTGACTCATCATTATGCAGTATGAACAAACTGACATATTAAAGGACAAATAACTCATTTAAGCCATATAATGTTTTATGGCAATTCAAGTTTTAAAGACTTACTATACTGAGTATAGACATAAGAATGTATAAACAGTTATGAACACTATTAGTTATTAGACATTATGAATGTGTTATAACCCTTTATGAATGCATTTTTAATGCTCTATGAATACTGGCTTCATAGAAAGTGTTACCCAACGTTCTCTACCTTGTCCATTCACCATAATGTTAATTTAACTTATGTCTCTGATTCTACATTTTTTGCTCCCTGAGCCTCAAAAATAGGGAACAAAATGTAACAATAATTACTTTAATGGAATAGAAGAAACGCATAATTTCTCACTGAAATACGGAACAAATCTGTATTTTAAGGAACGGTTGGCACACTGTAAAAAATGATATGGTCAAAAAGTTCAAGTAAAATATAATTTTAACTTACAATAACTCACAAACATAATTTATGCTTTTTCAACGTAATATCATGAGTTTTCAATGTTTAAAATTTAGTTTATAAGTCAATTCAACAAAATGTACATTTTGAAGGTGCAACACTAAACTTAATGCAAGTTCTTTTGACTTAATGCTTTAAGTTGAGGTCGAACTACAGCCATTTTACTAATGTGTAAATGCACCATAAATAAATCCATTTCTCCATAAATTTAAAAACTGTCTGTATTGGACTTTAATTCCAAGTCAGCTTCTAAAATTATGCTTTAATTTTTATAGCCTGTTCTTTTCAAATACGATGTAGGCCAGTAGGATATGAAAGCTTATTAAAGTAACTGGTGGATGAATACTATTTGTGTAATATGAGCCATATTCAAGCTCGCTGATTTTGAAGGAAGCTAGCAGACAGTTGAAAGCTACCAAGTCAAGACATGAAGAAAGCAAGTAACTTAGAAGATACTATGACAACCTCAGGTAAGTTAATACTTTCATTAGGAGATTTGGACATTCAACTGAAACATTTTGTTTGTTTTGGTAATTTAATATGCCTACATAAACATGTTAGCGAAGTTTAACTCCAGAATAGGCTACCTCAGAGACACTAACATTTAGCTTAGCATTTGGCTTTCAAATGAGGGTTGAATATAACAACGAAGTTAGTTACAGCTGTAGAACGCTTTTTCAATCTTTTCCACGGCCAAATAGCTGTAGCCTGTATCATTTTGTGTAAGAAAACATTAGTCCATGGGAAAAGCTTTCCTGTAGGCAAAGTGTCTCTGCTGTAGGCTACTGGTAGCATGCTAGTAAGTACTCCCAGGTACTCCTAACCACCGCTAGTTTAGTTAGCGAGCTTTAGCTTACTTGGTAGCTAGTGTTAAATTGCTTACTGGCATAGCCAACTGGGCAGTAATTTTTTTTTTTGGCTGGGACAAGAATGGCCTTAAGAGGTGTAATGATCTGGATAAAGATGTGGATAAAGATGTTTTTTTCACCCCTCATTTACCTAGAACCTGGGACTTTAGGCCACTGTCTCCTTCCTGCTTTTATGACTAGCCTACTGGAGTGAATGGAAGATCCAACAGGCACAGGACTAACTGAACATGACAAAGGTGAAACTCCAGCATGACAGTCCCTAACCAGCACACAATACATAGGCAACTGCAGTGTTAAAATATATTTTGCAATAAAATGAAGCACCAGTATTTACCAGCTCTGTTTTCAATGCCTTAAAGCAACACTCAGGTGTTTAAGCAAAGAGCTTTTATTATTTTAGAGATAATAGTGAAATAATGATACAAATGATAACCCCTGGCCCATTTTATTGGATTCTCATAGAAGATTTTCAGGCAGAAGCCAAGCCCTTGCATCAGGACAGTCAATCCCTCCTCAGTGCCAGATGACGGGAGGTCACAGACTTCAGGACCTGAACTCTTTGTCATCTTCCCTGGAAGAGGAGGACCCAATAGCAATGCAGCACCTGATGCCATCAATACCAGTCTACCAGAGGGTACATGAGTGACTGGTGCTGAGTTAGCTTCAGCAGACGCTTTAGCATCAGGCTGTTTTCAGAAGAGGTCTATGAACTCTGATGTTTTTTGTGTTTTGTTGTTTGTTGTTTACTTTATACATTGTACTAATGTGAGTTTAATTTAATTATGAGTTGTTTACATTGTACTAATGTGAGTCTAATTTAATTATGAGTTCAGTGTTTTCCTATTACACCATAGGTGTATATTTACACCTCCTATTGCCCTGAATAGGCTGTACATGAATAGGCAATAAAGAATACTACAACTTAAGAACTTACTTCAAATGTCCATCTCAGTTCATTTTCTTGAGTTAAAATAATGAAGACTTAAATGTTATGTTAAATAGGAAAGACATGTCAAGACTTCTTTTAACTATCATTAATAATTTAAACCCACTCACTTGTAAAAGTCATATGAATGCATCCTAACAAGTTGTATGTTTGTTGAACTTACATTTTTAAGTTGAGACAATATATGCTCCTGCATTGAATCAACTAGAGTTCATCATTTTTAACCAGAGCTTAACTCAAAAACCAAATTCAATTGTACTCAGAGTTTTAAGGCAGCAAATCAACTTAAGTTTTTAAGTTAAACTAGTGTATTATTTTTTACAGTGCAACCCTACGTGTGGCCTGCGGGCCTCCATTTGAATAGGCCTGCTGTACACCGTGGTACAACTTGTTCCTCATATATCTTTTTCCTGGTGTCCTGATAATTACAATCGGTTACAGGACATGCTGAGTTTGTGATCGTTCATATTTGGTTAAACCTGCCTGCTGCTATAGTTAATGAAATTAGGACTCACAAAGACCCGGTTCATGTCACACCTTACAGTGTCTGCGTATAGGCTACAGAGTGGCAGCAAAAAACACCTGTCTCTACCAAATCCAAACTAGCCATTAGTCACCTACTATTAAACTGAATCTGCATTAGAATGCTGGTGGACTTGTTTTAAGACTGACTGGTCACCCTTGTGGTTGGTGGTGCAGTGTTGCATATTCTCATATGAGTGTTCTCTATATTCCCCATGAGTTCAGTGTTGCCACAGCATGTTGCCAAAGTGTATCCTACTGCCAATTCATATCACTGCAGGCCAGTAGGCCCATTTTCAGTGAATAAAGCCTAGAATACTTGTATTAAAGAAATAAAGCAATTTAGCAAATACTATCCTTAGCCTACTAAAAGATTTAGCCTATATAAACTTCACAATGTTTCTATATGTTGTATAGGAATCTCAAGGGGTTTATAGGAGAGTAAAACCACACGCAAAATGCAAAAAAACACATAATATGCAACTTGTATAACTTCCCATGTGAAAAAGATTTATATAAACCATGGTTGTGGTTGTGGCCATGGTATGTATAGGCAAGCCATGGTCTACTGATTCCTTACCAATGCACCAAGGCTGAGGTGCCTATGAGCAAGGACCTAAACCCTCAGTGGTACCACTTTAGAATAACTGTTATTAAATTGCTTATTAATATTAGTAAGAAGTTAATTGGAAAGTTTGTGGTTTCAACCAATTAGATGATTAAATTTCATCAGTTTTTTTCTATTTTATCATTCAACCATAACAAATTGTAAACTAACTTAACTTATTAACTGAATAACTATGCTGTAAAATTTCTGTTAATTACTGTTACCTAACTGTTAACTGTTATCTACAGTAAAAATACTTACTGATGTTAATAAGCAGTTTAATAACCATTTATGGAAGACTGTTATTATAAAGTGCTACCCCCTCAGTATTTCCCAGCTGCCCTATAACAGGTAGCTCACTGCGCCAGGTGAGGGTGTACTTCACCTCACTGTGTGCTATGGTTCATTAACTCCAAATGGGTTAAATTCACAGATTAAATCAAAAATATAATATTCTTATCAAAACTTTACAAAGCTTTTATCTCATGCATGTTTCATACACAAACCTATACTGGTGTTTCCTCATGTAGGAGAAACACAAAAACATCAACAAATCTTTTCCATGACTTCTTATAAGTTGTATAAATCTTTTTTTATACATCGCCTGTTAGCCAATAGCTTTTATCATATTTGAATTGTACAATAATTATGCAGCAGGGAATACCTGTAGAAACTAAGCCTAGCTTAAGACAAAGTCTGTCTTTTATGGTGATTAAATGTTCCAAGTGCCAATTTGGCAATAAGGCTTGCAAAGCTTTTTTCCCTACCATAACATTTACCTGCAGTTGTTTTTGAAATAAGTACTTGTATGTGAGTACAGATTATAATTTCTCTACTAATCACTGGCTATGTCTATTAATAATATATGCACAAAATTCCCAACTCTGTTCTTATATGAGAACTAACAAACTAAATATATTATATTATACTATCATAGTTAGTTAGTTCTCATATAAGAACAGAGTAGGGAATTTGTGCAGCATTTTCTATATGACCAAGTAAATAAAGGTAGTAAATATCTTAATATAATGTTATTATCGTCATAATAGATGACTCCCAAAAGGTTAATCTGCCTTACCTCTTAGGCGGAATGTAGACCTGGCAGTTCAAGCTGTGCTGTAGTTGATGATGATGTTGATGTCCAGTAGTTCACCAAAACCAGAGCAGCATTCCCCGCCTACACATGATTAATGTGCAGGTGTGGCCAGGACATTCAAATGAGATGATTAAAGCTGATTAAAAACAAATATTTGAGGTAACACTACACTTTACAGAGTTACAACCTGTGTATTATGAACTAATGTTGAAGTTACATAAGGCATTTTTGTGTACCCTCAAAGTTGTTACAGTGTAAGATGAAACTTTTGTTAGTAGCCTACTTTGCTAAAATGCAGAATTCTTGGAGGTTGATAATGGCTGAACAGCGACCCATGGCACCCTACCACTGGAGTGGGTGAAGCAATGCTCAGGAAACCCTTATCT
Organism: Sardinella longiceps; assembly: GCA_027497455.2. Lineage (NCBI taxonomy): Eukaryota > Metazoa > Chordata > Actinopteri > Clupeiformes > Clupeidae > Sardinella > Sardinella longiceps. The sequence goes on along the minus strand of JAODXP020001510.1, from coordinate 1,996 downwards.
TAGCCAACTAAATACCTAAATGCAACATACATAGTTGTAGTATAATGCTAAACTTGTTCTTAGACATTGCATGTCACGAAAATATTACACTGCAAAAAGTGATTTCTAAGCAAGTAAAAAAAGTCTTATTTTAAGTAAAAATAGTAATAAAATCTTGTCAAGCAATTTATATCAAGCAAAATATTTTCTTATTTTGAGAAATTGATCTAACTTTTTCTTACTAAGATTTTCCAGCTAATTTCAAGATGAATTTAACCAGTAATAAGCTATAGTGAAAATTGACAAATGATCTCAAGAAAGCAATAAGATTTTTTTCCTTATTTTTTTCTTATTTTAAGTCTAGATAGAAATAAAATCTTGTCAAGCATTTTTTACTTAAGAAATATTGTCTTATTTTGAGAAAATGGATCTAACTTTTTCTTAATAAGATTTTCCAGCTAATACCAAGATGGATTTGAAAATGTACAAATGATCTCAAGAAAGTAACAAGATTTTTTTCCCTTATTTTAAGACTAAAACTCTTAATACATTCTCAATTCAAGAATCTTAAAGAAAATGACAGAAATGCAAGGTTTTAATCCCTCTTCACAGTCTTAAAACTATTATAACTAGTTTAACACCACAATCAAGATCCAAAATGATATATCAGCTACAGTTTGCCCATCAGATGGCCTATATGACACAATGACACCAGCTCAGTTACTGTACTTGTGTTGAATTTGGGATCTCTGCTGTCATGTCCTAATTTATGCACATACATTTAGTCAGTGGCCTATTCACCATGCTATTCATGGTGTATAGTAGGGATGCAACGGTTATTGAATTTCACGGTTACCGAACGATACGCCCTCTACGGTTCAATAAACTTTCGTAAACCGCAATATTTCGGTTTATTAATAAAATGTGAATCTATTGAAGCTCCCTGAAATTTGCTTATGCAGCCAGCATTCACAAGCTCTACATGCAGAGCTGTAGAACCCTCAACCAATCAGCGTGGTTTTATGCTAATTAGCTCCGCCTGTCAAATGTGTGAAACATTTCACTCACTGCACGTTAGACGGAGAGAGATGAGCTAAAAGCTCCACTCGGAAAGTAGGCAACATTAAGCCAGAAGAATTGCTGCAGTGGTAGATTTCTGTGCAAACTGAAGACCGTTTACAGAAACAGAGCATTTTATAAAGTAAAATGCTTCTAATAGCCTACAACACATGGTACTACACCGGTTGTCAGAAAATAGCACTTAGGCCTACCACTCGCCCAAATTCGCCTAGACTACCGCAAATATAGCCTACCTTGCCTAATGTAAAATATTACGCAAGGATGTCTAGGGGCTGTAATGCTTAGTTTATCTTGCGATGAGTTAGATCAAATGTCGAGTACGGTGAGACTGGGCTTGGATGCAACAAGTGACAGGCTAAACGTTTTACAGAAAAAAAACGTCCTCTATCTCTCATCCCCAGGCTCAGCTATTGTAACGTTAACTTAAAGGCAAGCTTCTTTGCAGCACAGTGTTGTAAAGACACTGATAGTAGACTCAGAAATTCATTTCTGAAGTTTGGAATGTCATGCAATCCATTGTCACGCAGACCGTTCCCCTAAGTACTAGGAATAAAAGGCCTCTCATTCTGTTGTTGGCTACCAGCAATGAGCAAACAATAAAATAGGCCTAGGCTACTGGAGGATATTTAGCCTACTAGTTTAGGACATTTCATAGCATTTCAAGAATATTAACAATGATGTCCTACCGTAATTGTTGGTTTTATTTTATTCTGTCTACCCCTCTAGTAGCCTATCTACTAGGCAATTTATGAAAGAAATCAAATGAAAATTGCAGATAGACTGATAGATAGGCTGATGGTTGATAAGGAATATAGCCATTAAAAGAACAATTTTACAAACCCTTTTTTGTTGGAAAATACCGAAACCGTACCGTCACCGTGGCCCCAAAACCGTGATACATACCGAACCGTGGGCACACTGTACCGTTGCATCCCTA
>JAODXP020001509.1:0-22885 GCA_027497455.2 Sardinella longiceps | reverse complement strand
TCAAGTAACTTCTTGAATAAAATCAACAGTAGACTAATCTCATCCACATATGAAAAAGGTCTGGGGAGAGATAAAATGCAGCCAAGACATGGAAAATATACTATTTTGGGATTAATGCCAGACTATTGCTGTAAATATATGTGCTGAATAATAAGTAATACGTGCTCTACAATTGTGTCGTTTGACTTTTCACTCTGATCATTCTACTGGATTTGCAATATTGAAAAAATGAATACACAGAACAACATAATTTCCATACATACATGTAGTTTCCATTTCGCTTTCAAACTACACCTGAGATGAAAGGCGAACTTCTTTTGTGCTGAGAAAAGAAATAATGTTTATTTAAAACAATGAATGTTCTGCAGTTATCTTTTAAAGTAGGCTATTTATTTTTTTATTACATATTTATGTGTACACAGCTGCTCAAATGGTTTTGGCCTTCAACATTGAGCCTGCCACATGGAAATACATGACTCAGCCAGGAGAGGGCTTTGGCTACAGAGTGATCCAGCATACCACTGAAAGGTAAGATTATGAACAGAAGAGAATCTACTGTTGGCTGATGAGACCCGACCTAAGTTATATTTTATGTCAATGCTGAAATCTGTGATTATTTCCTTTAAAAAAGTGATCTCTTTCTCCAGTCTGTTGGTCAGTGCCCCAGTAGAGGAGGTCAGTGTGAATAGGAGAGGAAGAGTGTATCGCTGCCAGATCTCCTCCTGCCCATCTCCTCCACAGACATGCTCCTGTACAGGCCTCCACATTGATGGTAACTACAGATTCATTAGCTCATTTTTTCAAAGAGCATGAACACAACCCATCAAACTCAGTCGACATTTAGACATTTACTGTATATATGCATGTGCATTTGTTTATGATATTCTCCATCATATGTTGGAACAGCACAAAATGGAGTCAACATGTCTCTTGGGTTGTGGATGAGCAAAGAGGAGACAACATCAACGACTCGTAACCCTAAGACTGTGGTACGCTCATGCTTTGGTCAGCTGTCCTGTAGTAGGCCTATATCTTTACAAGACATCATTGCGAAGAGGGTGCTTGATAGGGGAGTAGGCTATTCGATGGCAGACAAAATTCAGCATTTAATAAAGCAGCGCAGCATATTAGCCTTAAACGGCTAGAGCTGTTAGATTTCATGTTTCTTTAGATTAAGCTCCAACATACAGTAAAGTTCAGACACAAAAGTAGAAGCACAGCTGCACACTGTAGACCTAACAAAATATCTGCCAATAGTATGTTTTGATATTACAGACGTGGAATCACGTCAGTTCACAAACTTGAACTGACAGCTATACGTGATCTCTGAATTACTTTGGCTTTTGCATGGCAAGACCGTCTCAAAATGCTAAAATTAATCAAGTAGCCTGGGGAATCAGAGGAGAAATCTGATGCACACGTCAACAACATGAAGATTCTTCAGATATTTAGGCAACTTAGCAACGTGCTCCAGCGTTCTAGCGGACCGGACCCAAGACCACCTCTTTCAAGCAAACCCGGGTTCGGTCTGCATTTACATTAGCAAAACCAAAACTTTGGTCCAAATGAACCCAGGTCCAGTCTAGAGGACCAAGTGTGAATGCGTCCTTATAGTACTGTATGTTCACTGCATGCAAGTTATTACAAATTCCAATCACCATACAACATTCAGCACTTCATGAATTGTCTCTTCATCTCTCTTCCAGGTTTGTGGTTCTACCATCCCCAAAGAGTGTGAAAGCATCAATCTGTATGGAGGGATGTGTTTCAGTGTCAATCAGCAATTCTCAATCAGTGGTCCTGTACCCCCAAAACTCAGAGGTATGGATAACATTTAGGCCTAAATACAGGTCTAGATACATTAAGGGCGGATAGATGTTAAGTTGGGGTTTCAGTGCTCTCCCAGCCGCATGTGGCCCACAGGCTGCCAATTCAATAGCCCATATGATTATGCATGACTACTGTAAGAAATGCAGTGAAAAACTGGTGTCAGCCTATTTGTGCAAGTACAGAAGTGCAGTAGGAATATGGCCAGATAGGAGGTTTGGCAGGGGTACATCAACAAGGAGCACCCAAGAGCAAAAGAGCCAAGGGAAAAGTCCCTTATCTAAGGAAGAAACCTTGGCAGATCCACCACTCAGGAGGCTAATCCAACTACCAGGGGTCATGGTGAGGGAGAAGGAATGGCAGGAGAGAAGGGACAATATGCTGTTGATTGTGGGGAATGGGCATGGTGTTTGTGTGGTGTTGTACAAGGGGAGATGTATAATGAAAAGGGTATATATTAGACGTTGTCTGGAATGTGTGTATTGGTAAGACTTTCTATGAACCCAGTATTCATAGAGCATTATAAATGCATTCATAAAGGGTTATAATGCTCTGATAAAGGCTTACAACTACTGACATTAGAATTAATAACTGCTTATATGTTCTTATGATTGTACGCATACAGTATGAAATTATAATGTATATAAGCTTTAAGAACTTCAACTGTCACAAAGCATTATTACACTCTTTGGCCATCTGATACTTGGGAAAAATACCATTTTACTTAGTGTCTATTATGGTGCCTTATTCATTTTCATGAGTAATTATGTGTTCATCTTACTTATATTTAGGGTATGCACTGAGCCCTTATACTTTATCATTGTGCAACATGAGCAATCAGACATATGTAAGGGATAACGGCCGCTGAGGTGTCCCGATATAAGATAATAATGGATGATGCAGGGCGAAGAAAGAGCCCGACGGTTTGCCTCTGCCAAGTCCATTATTATCTTATATAGGGACACCTCTAAGGCCATTATCCTGCTTATCACCCGTTTGCAACTAAAAAATATAGATGGTAAGCAAGTGTTTAAAACATAAAAACAACAAGTTTTTTTAGAAGGAGGTTGGGGTATTATTATGAAAGAAGATCCACAAGACTGCATTTTAAAGAACATCGATATGAAACGCTGGTGAAACGTTACCCATCAATGCCTCAGGCCCGAATCACACACAAACTGCGCGTTCGCGGTGCGGGACGGTCCGTAAGCGGTGCCTGTGGGCTTGGGCATTCACACAAGAAATTGTCTCTGCGGTGTTCTGCACGAAGCGGCTGCCCGAGCTCTGCATTCAAAATCTATGGACACCGCGCAAGTCCCGCTTACCGTGCTGAAAACGCTTGTTTCTATTTCAAAAAAGCAGCGCGGGAGCTGCGCGGTTCACCGCTCAGAAACCGGACAGGAGCCGCGCAGAACACGCGTGCAGTCTGAATGACCTAACCTGTTAACATGTATTCTAAATGAAATCGGCTGTCAGGTGTCCTGTTATCTAGAAATAACGGACACCCTGACAGCCAACAGTATTCCGTTAAAAAATCAAGTTTTGAGGTCTGATAATGCTTTAGCAGTGCAGTCATGAGAGTGTATAAACAATTATGAACACTAATGCCATTAGTTATAAGACTTTATGAATGTGTTTATAGAGCTTTATGGATACAGACTAAGTAAAGTGTTGCCATGCTATATTCTCTTTTTTTTAGATAGTCCAATGGACACTGCTTTGGATATAGTATAACCTTTCTTATCTTATCTTAGATTGTCCAGTGAACACTCCTTTGGATATAACCTTTCTCTTGGATGGTTCAGCAAGTGTGGATGGTACAGACTTTGAGAAAATGAAAAACTTTGTAATACATCTCATTGAGAAATTTATAAACAAAAACACCCAGGTAAGCATGTCACAAATACACAATATACAATAAACAATACTTTACTTAACACAGTGTGAAATTTTTAAAGTGTACACTCTCTGTTCCCCATCAATTAGTTTGCCATTGTGCAGTTCTCTGAGACCTGTACAGTAGAGATGAACTTCAACGATTTTAATAGACACAAATGGCAGTGGAGAGGAAAGATACGAGGAATGCGTCAGCTTGACAGCATGACATACACTGCAGAAGCAATCAATAAAGTCATGTAAGTCTATGAGGTGGTATTATAGCGGTGATAAATGTTTGGGATTAAACGGCTTGTCCAATGCATGAATAAATAGAAAATGATTAAATAAAATGTCTGTAGATGTGTGGGGCAGAACGCAAAATGCACAGCAATGCTGTAGTCAAAATTAATATCCACACACAAATACTCATACAGGTCAAGTCTTCCCTTCACCAGTTGAGGGTTAAGTGCCTTGAACAAAAGCACAATTGTGGCAGCTGATATTCAAAACCACAATTTTCAGGCTACTAGCCATAGTAGGGTCATAAACCTAACTTCCGTGACCATCTCTAGGCTAATATGTTTTGACAACTGATTTGGCTTCGATACACCATTTATAAAAAATGTAGCCCCCATGTCCCTCGCAAAAATGTCGCCATTTTTTTCTAGAGGGCCGAATCCAAAATATCTGTACATCTTCAATTCTTCATTAGAAGTGGTCTAAAAGTTATCCAGAAGATAATATCTGGGTCTATCAAATCCATGGGTCTATCAAATCCATGCTGTGGCGGTAGTGTCGTCACATGTCACATGTAGTTGTAAAGATCTTTGCATTGGCTAAAAGGTCTCTTGCATCTAAAAACCTGAACTTCCCATTGGTCTGGCTGGCTGTCAATCAAAGCCAACATGGTCAAAATTACGTAAAGACACATCATTGTCTCAGCAACCCCACCATGCATTCGCTCATGGAAATCACGCAAATCAGTATAGTGAACTCTACAGTGAATGCAATGAAAAGAAATAAAATAACATAAAAATAATGCTCACTCAGTATCTTGCACTTAAAGCAATATACCGGAGTAAGTTTAAGCATAGTCCTGCTGCACGAGCCTTTTAACAGCAATATATTTTGCATGAAATGAAAGATTTTCGAACAGCATTGACCTAATGTGGTCACGAAACACTTTACATTGAGTCAATGTAACCTCAGATCTTACTTTCGGTTTCCAACAGTCAGGCCCCATTGATTCAGTGTAGAGTACCTGTTCGCTTCTGCGTTTGCGTTCAGGCTGTGCTGTACCAAATTATTTTCTTCCACTCACTAACTAGCGCATTTAGCAAGCTCTTTCAACAGGGCTATGCTTGAATTCACTCCGGTACTCTGAGGCAAGGAAGTAAAAAAAATATATTTAATTTTGCTGTTTGGTCCTTGCAAAACCAGCCACTCAACATGTGTTTTACTAATGCCAGCCAGGGGGGAGGGGGTCACCACCAAGCATTTGTGCTTAGGCACCCAAATGGCTAGCCCTGAAATCTATTTTAATGTGTTGTAACCATAGCCTGACATAACCCGCCCATAATACTACTGTTTATCCGTATTCATGGTCTGGAGGTTCTTTAACCTGAAGCGATTATAGGGCGGGGGGAGGGCACTCAGCTCTGGTTTGAAATGATTGGACAGCTCACCCATTCAGCCTCGCTGATTGGACGGTTGTTTGTTAACAGACTAAAATCTCCCCAGAAGACTGTCTCCAGACCATGTGTAACCAAGTGAAGTGGTAAGGGTCTTGGCAGTTTAGGTTCGCGACTACGCCACAAGGGGCCTTTCACCCCAAGACCAGGAGGAATCCAGAGAACCCCAGACTAATGGGGCACAATGGGGAGAGTCGTGGCTGCCACCACAGATACAGGGAGTTTAATAATTCAATTAATACAGAATTACACTACTGCATGAATATTACCTGTCCTGGCAGATGAGCTACACTCCCTCACACATCAGGTGCTCACGGTTCCGGTGCCTGTTCACACACACACACAAACACGCACGCAAACATACACTATAAACACTAGCAAAAGGTGATCACAGCAAATGGTGAGGTGCATGTTACGGTAACACTTTATATTAAGACACACATATTCACCATTAATTAGCTGTTTACTAACATGTATATTAGTAGCAAACTAGCTATTTATTACTCATTATAAAACACTAATTAATACTTTATTATGCAAGACTTCTTCTACCCAAAATAGACCATTAACTAAGAATTTCCCCTGTGTAACCTCCTAATTACCCCTTATTAATAGCTAGTAAGTTGTTGCATATGAATTATGATCTAAATAAGCATGGGTCAGTACAGAGCTTGTAAAGGGATGGTAACACAAGAGCAGTTATTCACCCCTATAATACTGGTCTACTCGTATGGAATTAGATACAAAACCACAAAGTATAATACTGTACAAATTACTCATAATTAAGTCTTTGTAATGCAGAATATGTTCCCTATTCTAAAGTTATGTCTGTTCACATTTAATGCACAATTAATTTGGTGTTTGTTTTTTTAGTTGAGATTTTATTTTTCCAAGAGCCAAGAAAGATTTGCAATGTCATATTCACCAATAAAAAATGATATTTGTAGCATATTTGTGCTAAATTGGATGTGTGTTTGCTGTGTACTCTGTGCTATAATGCACTTACTAAGTGTGAATAGGAGGTTACTTTAGATTAGGGAACACATGAGGCTTATTAAGTGCCAAATTAATTGTGAATTAAATGTGAACAGACACAACTTTAGAATAGGGAACATATTCTGCATTACAAAGACTTAATTATGAGTAATTTGTACAGTATTATCCCTTGTGGTTTTGTATCCAATTCCATACGAGTAGACCAGTATTATAGGGGTGAATAACTACTTTTGTGTTACCATCCCTTTACAAGCTCTGTACTGACCCATGCTTATTTAGATCATAATTCATATGCAACAACTTACTTACTAGCTATTAATAAGGGGTAATTAGGAGGTTACACAGGGGAAAATCTTAGTTAATGGTCTATTATGGGTAGAAGAAGTCTTGCATAATAAAGTATTAATTAGTGTTTTATAATGAGTAATAAATAGCTAGTTTGCTACTAATATACATGTTAGTAAACAGCTAATTAATGGTGAATATGTGTGTCTTAATATAAAGTGTTACCCATGTTACCACTACGATAAGGTGTGAGGTGCAGGTAGACTCATATCCCGTGACGCGGCAAACGGACAGCAGTGATAACCTGCCTAGCCAGGAGAGAGAGAAAAGACCATGGTTAAGGCCTAGTAACATTAACATTAACTATTCAAACCAGCTCCAATTAGCACTAAGGCAGCCACCAAACCCCTCTTAGCCTTACAGTAAAATTAAATGGGTTGTATGAAACTGAAACCAAAGAAGGAACAAAAATAAACAAATACAGAAAGGCAAACATTAACATAAAATCAACGGGAGGCAAAACAGCAGTGGCCGCTCCGTCTGAAAGAGCAAGTCATCAACGTTAGCCTAATACATGTAATGCATTCTATAGAGATGCTAAATGAGGATAACCATTTCCTTTGGATTTACCTCGTTCTCCAAGCACAAACCCGCATGAAATGGCAGTCCATGGTACAGTCTACCGGCTCCGTGCACCTGCACGTTACAAAGTAAAGCATAAAGGTTAACAGTTAGGCTATATCACATCATTCATGCAATTTGTCTGTCACTAAACAAAGGAAATCCGTACCTTCGGTAGTTTGCTAGCCTACTACCTGGGAGTGTCATGTACTACTGCTCGTAGAGAGCCTGTTGAACATATTTTTCACATTAGATAAGTTCAGAACATTTTCACAACAGTGCTACACTTTACAAAACATACCTGGACAGGAGCAGTGCCAAGAGGCGGGGTGGCAAGTTTAGACAGCAGGGCTCTCGCACGTCTTACCTGACTATTCGGTTTTATACATGCCGGCAACTAAACAAATGAATGAAACAGCCACTGAACGCTACCTGGGGGCCAGGCAGAGGAGAACACAACCAACGGTGGCCGTCAGGAGACAAACTCAAAACAGCCACCTGTTACACATGCAAGATAAGATGATACTTTATTTGTCCCAAAGGAAATTCGACGGTAGTATTATGGCCGGGCTGTCAGGCTATTGTAACCATCCCCTAACGCAGTTGCAACTACCTCTTCCACAGGTAATTTTTAATAAAAAGGGGATAACCATGAACTCAGATCCTTTACATACCAGCTAAAACAAAAAAAAAAACCCCCCAAAAAACACAGATTTGAACGTAAATTTATTTATTGAAGTAAATAAAAACAGAAAATGAAAACGTGGGAAAAAAATGGATACAAAATTTAAACAATAATTTATTAAACAATATTATATGATTTATTTCGCAAGTTGTCACGTTCATTTTAATGATTGAATGAGGGGATTCAAACTGTTTTAACTGCAAACAAACTTCCCTGATATCTGACATCAAGTCCATGTCCACGTGTTGCACGGGATATAACAATAGCAGGTTACGATAATAAAGAATATTAATTAAATAATAAAGATAACAAAGATAAAGGAATAGAATAACAATGTGTGTTGTGCAAATCAGTAGTCTATAGTGAATAACCAAAAGTTTAGAATTTCCAGTCGTTCGTCCAAACACACATCCTACCGCTTCTCTCTCTGACCCCCGAGAATCATTTCGCAGGCCCGCTTGCCTGTACGCACGCACGCAAGTAAGCACATAGACACACACACGCACGGCACGGCATCACTCGTCCATCACCACTACACTACAGTTTCACTTTCAGTTTAACTAAACAAAGTAGAGAGTTCGGAAAGGGAAAGAGAGAACAGTGGAGCCGAGTCTGAGGAACAGCGAAAAAGTAAGCACAGGCCACAAACTTATCGGACAGAGTGGGGAAAAGACCCCAGTTTTGGAGGATGGCAAAAACCTGTCCAAGGAAATGACACTAAAGCATTATTTTTTTCTGTACCATAGTTTAGGCCTATCTATTATGGTCCAATTCAAAATGTGGACTGTCGGCTTTGGCACGTTAAAACGTTAGGCCCTAAGTAGCAAGACTTTCTCCAGTTAGTGTGACTGTACACAGCTTGTTTAAAAGTGGCTGTATTATTTTGGAAATTGGCTGTATTATTATTTGGAAAATAAAATAGTTGGAAAATAGACATATTTTATGCCTTTAATTCGTGTACGATCATTTTTGTCAAAAAACTATAATTTTGAGGTTTTGGTACGATACTTTGACATTTCCAGTCTGGCAACACTGCTTCATAGGCCTACTTTGGTTCAGTGGGCTGTCCTCTCCCTTATTCAGTTCGACCAGGCTACTGCATCGGTTCTCACATTCCATACGCCGTGCCATGCTTCTTTCTTTAGATGATCCACTAGGGCTGGGCGATTATACGATCTCGATTAGGGATCGCGATCAAATTTAGTTTGATCACGGTGATCAGCTGTGGGCATATTTTCTCGATCACGTGCGTTACATGTTGGAAAGGTGCGCGCCAACTGCTGCTAACAATCAAAGTTCCCTGCACTGCTGTGAGCAAGCCTTTACCAGAGAGAACTTAGCCGTCGTTTCGGGTATTTATGAAGACACACGCATTTCTATCGTCTTTAAGAAATTCTGGGAGCATTCCATAGTTAGATGTTGGTACACGGACAGCCACGAGTGAAAGTCTTGCGCGATCGTTAAAAAAATAATTAAATTGCAAGTGTAGAGTGTTGTTGACGGCAAAACAGGCGAGGAAGGGAGAAATAGTGGGGCACATTTAGCGGTTGCAACAGTTTATCTACGGTTCCTTATGCGAGACATAAAAGTTTTTTCGTGACGTTTTGTCATCTTCAACTCCAGATTCTTTATTGTAACACATACGACAAGAACAGTTGCTGTTTTAGACACAACTCCCGCTTTTAGAACTTCCAACACAGTGGCAATGACACCATCTCTCTCCCAATTCTCTGACACTCCCTCGCACCTGCGCGCGCGTACACATACACACACGCACGCAGGCACACCTAAACTCCACCCCTTAATTCCCCAAAAAGGCACATAGCAACCTAGGAAATTTAACAGATAACAAAACATCATTATCACACAAACTTGCAGGAGTATGCTCATGCATTGTATGCATCACACCATATTTCACCTTGTCTGGTAGAAATGACAGTGATGTGTATCATGTTTCTGCTATACTATATTTGAAAGGCAGTTTATGAAAGTTTATGCATTTCGGGATACCATAATTGCAATAAATTAGATCAATAAATTGCAGTATCTGTAGGCTGTTTGCAATTGCATATGAGCCAGTGTAATGACAAGATCAGTAGAACAGTGTGTGTTTTTAAAATGTATTTATTTGTACTTTTTTTTTGGGGGGGGGGGGGGGGTTACGTTATATCATTCATGATCGTGATTAAAAATCGAGATCGTTCAATCTGAGAAAAAAAATCGTGATAACTTTTTTTTCCATATCGCCCAGCCCTATGATCCACCACGAAAACAACAATCCTGTAACGCTATTCGATTGTCTGGAAATCTAAACGGAACATCAGAGGGGCAATTCGGCTGGCATTCGAGCTCTTTCAGATATCCCGACATTAAGGTGAGCCTTTGGTGAACTGCCCTCTGTACGGAGAGTCAGGCGGAATCGTGCAAAAATGAGCCTTCCGACGGTGTTATTCGCTGGTTGTGGTGGTGAGCGTTTCGAGAGAAATGTAGCTTTCTAACATTAATGCGGCTATGTGTCCATTCATCTCGGAGAAATATATCTCATGATCTCCTCAGTTAAATGGAACACATTAGATATGAAATTAAACAGGAGAATGTGACGATTTCACTGCATCTATGAGTTATCTGAAATCAAAAACAACAAAACAAACCTGTCAGATTACTCGCAAAGTAGGCCTATTCCTCACGGAGATATTGTCCGCAAATTGAGCCTTCCAACTGTGTTATTTGCTAGATGTGGTGATGAGCGGTTCAAGAGACATTTGGCTTAGAATTTAGGCCTCCATAAAAAATCTAACATTAATGCGGCTATGTCCATATTGGATATCAAAATAAACAGGACAACCTGACGATTTCACTGCACAGGGAAAAGAGAATCACTGCATTCACATTATAAACCATCCAGCCAGTGTGCAACAGCATATACACTTTTACGCTGGCTTTTAAAATCTGTCACAAAAATAAAGGGGGAAACATAGCCTACAATGGCCAAGTCTCGTAAATCCTAAACACAGCGTCTCTCATACAACATTATACACATCGACTATATTAGCCTAGTCTACCATCAGATGCAAGTAATCCACGGTAATCGGAAGTGTCTTGATTTATTGAAATGCATATAATAAAACATACGGTTCTAAAACACATGAACAACGACGGCGCTCAAAGTGGTGACTCGGCTAGTCATACAATACCTGACAGTACTCCTCCTAGTGGCTGTAGTTGTAGTTACATTAAACTTCATTTAACGCACAAACGTGTGCTACCAGATGCGTGAACAAATCTCCAATACTGAAAGGATACCAACTGTAGGCGTCATCTTGAAAAAGTATTAAAGGAGTGTTATTTTTACCAGAGCACCAACAATTATGTATGAATATGTCACGACCGAGTCAATACTTATGTCTATTTTGTTCTAGGGCCACTGAGACTTTGCTGGCCAGATACGCTCTCCCCCTACGCCAATTCTTTTGGGAAGTCACGCAGCAACATGGACAACAGACTGTAAGAAAGTTTAACCATTTATTGCCCCCAATGCCGGCCCGTTCGCTACCACCCAACAGCCCAACCCGCCAAAATAGCCATAACAGTAAAGTGCATTGTATAAGCAGAATTCACTTCAGAATACCCAGTATTAAAATACATTCAAATAAGCAGAATTCAATTCAGAGTACACAGCAAACATAACAATCCACATAGGTGTGTACATGTCCACCGCAGTCAATGAAAGCCCACACACACGACTCGAAGATGGCAGGTTACGGCTGTAACATTCACATTCACCAGCAGGGGCAATAGCACAGGACACACAAACACATAGGAAAAGGTTTAAGTCCATCTGGGGGGGGGGGACACGGAAACTCCTCCAACCGATAGCGAAATCTCCAACCCCCCAGAAGAAAAATAACAAACACGCCACCCACACAGTTCTCAGTCTTCAGCAGGGCTAAGCCTGCGTACACAGGTAACCTTGTGATAGAGGAAATCCAACAGGAGCAGGCAGGGAACGCACCCGGTTTGCGCACCACCCGATCGCGCTGAACTCGCCCACAGTCAGTAACGTCCGCAACGTCCGCGTCTCCAGTACAGCTCGCACACTCTCGAACGCGCCCACCTCGTCTAGTCGTGTTTGCCCTCACGCTGCAAGTTTGCCTAGAACAACAAACACGGAACTAAGCGCCAGCACAGCTTCCAGGCTACTAACATGCACACACACATAGAGGGAAGAAGGCTTGCGTCCCTTTAGGATGATTTGAGAGCGCAGAATCAAATAGAAGTCTTGGATGAATCTCCCGTTTCCGTAGCTCACTTTGCCGTTGTCGTTTAATCCAATGCGCCGACACCACGTCGTCTTGCACTCGGAGGAAGACACAGAAAGCAAAGAGAGCAAACGAACAAACAATACAAATAACTTTTCCATATAATGTCCGAGTCCTTGTCGTGCTGTCAACCCGACCCGCACCTCTGCCGAAGTGAGGACAAGTCTGTATTTAAACATACCGTCAGCCAATCGGTGTCCCAGCCGTGATTAGTCCTTTGGCGACACAGCTGCAATCACTTCACAATTCATGGGGAAATCACAGTCAGTCATTGATACATCACCATCCCATTACTCAGTCTTAAGAGCCCATAGTGTCCACAGTATAACCCAACATATACACAAGTAAACTTCCCAGCCCAGCCCAGACGTGACACTCCCCCCTGTTAGAACATAGGTCGTCCCGACTAGCTATGACTGATACTGAGCTGGTTTCTCCAGCCCTGCCCAGACGTGACAAATATACTTTTTATAGTAAATTGACTCTTAAAATTGTGCTTCTGTCATCATTTTGAGATTTTGACATCATCTTGGCCCTAAAATGGGTGCCCAATATAAAAAATGCTGGGTTGGTCTCTACAGAGTTCACTCCATTAGTTAGTGATTGCTTTGTTTCATTGGCAGGGGGTGGTCATAGAACTCTATTAAAAATACACATCTAGCTTGTAACGTCTGAATTAACGCGAGATCGACGTTACTGATTAGTGAACGACTCTACATCTCGCGTTAGTTCAGAGCTAGATAGAGACAAGCTAGATAGAGACAAGCTGTACATATAACCTTATATCTAACCTAAATGTGCACTTTCAAAGTTCTCTATGCCTCGGTTTAAATGTAAACACCCTTGGAAATCTAGGGAATGAAGTTTGGAGTAACTTTGAGCTTCGTCAATGGTGGAAATTATGGAGGTAAGCTACAGTTTTCAACTCAAACTATGAGGTGCCCGATTGACTCCAACGTCAAGCCTCTGTGTAACCAATCGGTTAACTAGCCGTATTCCCGAAAGGAGGGGCCAGGTGCAAGTGAACTATGTGCGACAAGTGGGAGTACCTATGTTCCCCGGGTCCTATGTTCCCCCCTATTTGTATGTTCCCCGCCTTGTATCTGACGATGGAAATTGCATGGGATATGCTTGCGAGTGCACATTTCGTAGGCCTACAGTACTTAAGACAACCTTCAGAGTTTCGCACCATCTCTCTGTTGCCTGCATTATGCAGAAAGCAGATGTGGATAGCCTGCATGAGATTGGACAGTTGAATGAATATTAGATCTTATTTATTTGTTCTGTAATGTTCTAACAAACCTACCATACTGTAGTGGTCCGCAAGTAAGCTAGTGGTAAAGTTTATGTCCAATTCCATAAATCTCCATAAAATAATAATATAAAATAAAAAATAAAAACACTTCACTTTTCCTTTGGTAACCAATCTATAGCCTAGGTTACCGCTATCAGACAGGATATCCATATAGCCTACTTTGATTTTGTAAAAATTAGTGCATTCAACTTTTGGGTCTTGGGTTGTTTTTTTTTTTTTTTTTTTTTTTTTTAAAAAAGGTCCTATGTTCCCCGATAGCGGGAACATAGGGATGACCCCCGACAGGTCTGTGCTCGGATCATTATTTAACATATTTTAAGACAGAATCACACCAGCTTTCTCCTTTAATAAATATGTTTTCGTTAAATTAAGCACCTGTGTGGTCTCCTCTTTATGTTGTGGCTGCCTTGAGCCAGACGGTCATTACATGTACCAGACAGAGCAACCATCAGCAACCAGTGATGTTCACAAGTCATTTTTTCCAAGTCCAAGTCAAGTCTTTGTACTCAAGTCCAAGTCAAGTCCCAAGTCCTGAGGCGCAATGCCAAGTCAAGTCTCAAGTCAAGTCTCGAGCCTGCCAAGTCCATGTCAAGTCTCAAGTCTTCTCCCCAAGTCGAGCCTTTTTGAATCTTGGAAAAAAAATTCCCTTTGACAGGGTGAGGGTGGACATAATTGTGCAAAGAATCTGCTATTGACAAATGAGCTGTAATGTTAAACCTGAGAAAATTTAGAATGCAGTTGTATGCATGAGTTACATTGCACCTAAGAAGAAATATTGTGCTTATGCTTTCCCATAACAAACATCAGAAAAAAAACAAAATAATGAAATGAACACTTCTGTGAAATTAACATTGTTCATGAGTCACAAGGCTCAAGTCCGAGTCAAGTCTCAAGTCATTGAGGGCAAGTCCAAGTCAAGTCTGGAGTCTCCAAAATGAGCGACTTAAGTCAAGTCCAAGTCCAAGTCTCGAGTCCAAGTCCCCATCACTGTCAGCAACCTACTACCAGACAGAGCAACCATCCATAGAAGAGAGGCCATATCCATCCAGAAGCACACCTTACACATGGTCAGACTATGTCTCAAAGGTAGTATCCATCATTCTTGCCTGCCATGGTCGTGCTGATCGTAGAGAATCATGTACCTGTTGTCATTGATGCTGTTGATACTGACGCATATATTGCAGCAGTGCTAATCTCAAAGTAAGTCACAGAATTTCCCTTTAAAAACAACCTCCTGGATTTCAAACGATCTGGCTTCAAAAGCAGTCACTATACAGAAACAGCACTCTCTTCTCTCAGTAATGGAAGCCCTAAAAGAAGCCAGAGTAGCTGGTCAAACCTTCGTTCTCATCCAACTTGACTTATCAACATTATTTACTATGGGACTATGGGATTCTTCTTAACAAATTCATAAGCATGGGCATTGATGGCAAAGCTGATGACACTCCTGATTTTAATCCTGTCAAACTGGACGATCATTCAACATGTCATGGATAGGGCAAACATTGGTGAAACACCATCTCAACACAAGAGTACCCTAAGGCTTGGTACTGGGGCCCCTGCTCTTTGACTTGTATGCAACATCATTGGGCACAGTCATCCACTCGCATGGATTCTCTTTCCACTGCTATGCAAATGATACCTAGCTATAGCTATCCTTCCCTCCTGGCAATTCCTCTGTGTTTACATGGATCTCTGACTGTGTTTCTGACATGTCTACATGGATGAAAGATAACCATCTCGAACAAAACCTCTCCAAAACTGAACTGCTGGTCCTCCCAGCCAAGAAAACATACATCACAACATCAGCATTATCAGCATTAACACCAACTCCCTATCTATTTGTCCCACCCACAGGAACTATTCAAGTTCACAAGTCATTTATGGTGATCACCAGAGTAGCACCATGGTTGAAGCTTGTTCAGTGAAACCAAACTATACTAGAGACACAAGAGCATAGGACAGAAGAATGTAACGTAGAACAATGATGGAGCAGGGAACACTGAAGACACAAGGCCTAAATACACAGGACTTGAGACTACAATGATGAGACACAGGTGGGCAGGGAACAAGGCACAACGAGAGGCAGGCGAACACGAGACTAGAAACAAAAATCAAATGAACAAGGAAATCATGAGGAACAGGTGAGGGGTGAAGACACAGGTGACTGGTTATCTCAGGACAAGGAAGTAAAGCCTGTTTTTCAACATCCGTGCTTCAATGTACTTGCGTTCTAGTGGACTTGTGAAACGTCATAAAACACAGCCGATGTAATGTTGCAATTCAAAAGTTCACATTTACTCAAGTACGCATGGATTCCCAGATGTTTTCTCGATTCAGCCATTTTTTCGAGGATGCATCCGATGGTGACTTCTGATAACTTCAGGACTATTATTCCCCATATTGCATTTAGGCGCTCCGTTCTGGGATACAGAAATATGGCGGAGCCCAATGGAAGGATTTACCATTTCTGTCTTTAAACTAATAAATTTGGGGCATATGACTTGATAAAATCAGGTGCGAAATGTTGACAGAAGTCTGCACACATGGGTTTGGTAACCAACAAATGTATCTGTGGTGAGATGTTTGTACCACTGTTAGCTTGTCGTCCACCAACCTACCGGTATATTTTGGAGCAAGCGTAGACAGCTTCCCCCTTGTAGCTTTCGTAGCTAACGTAACAAGTTCCCAACATTTCAAACTGCAGGTTCAGCGCACTGTCGTCGCATTCTTGGAAGTTTGTACTCTCGTTCTTGACTTCCCAAGTTAGAACTTGCAAGTAATGAAGTCCATTCTTGTACGTACTTTGTATTGAGAAACGGAGCACAAGTCACGTGACAAACCAGGAAGACAGAGGTAGGACAAAACAAGGATGCACACAGGAAATACACATGGGCCATGGACAAACATGGACATGACAAAACGAGACACAGGAAGACCAGACAGAACACAGTAGCCTAGTAAACCAGCGCCACCCGCTGGACGCCAAAATCTTTTGTCTGCGAGTGGGTCTAGCCTCGCATCATTCTCCAATTCTGCCAGAATGCCAGGAATCTGGCAAAACCAATCATAACGCAGAGATGTGTTTTGAATCTAAGCGGGCGGGGTTTAAAACCAATCATAACGCAGAGATGTGTTTTGAATCAAAGCGGGCGGGGCTTTGAGGGAGCAACAACAGAGCGCTGGCTTATAGGCACAGACATGGTTTGAAAGACAACGGGTTGTGCTCATCAACAATCTCCCATTCATCGGGGCCAGACTAAATTACATCCAATCTCACATTTAGGCTGGTTTATCAGGCTAAGAACACAGGTGAAACTAGAAACATGAACTAAAGACACAGAAAACTTAGAAACTCAAAAGCATGAACTAGAGACATAAGGAAACTAGAAAAAACTAGAAACTAAACACAAACAAAGACCAAGGCAGTTTCTCAATACAAAGTACATACAAGAATGGATAGAAAAGGAAGATATCCTCTGCGCTCCTGTACTTCACAATCTGGTGCGTCACGGGAAAGGACTGGTAATAGTAGGCAAGGAAGAGAGTCACCGGAGCATCTTCAGATGTGGAAAAATAACTGTTTTATTGGGCAAGTGCCAAGACTAACGTTTCGACGTTGTAACGTCTTCTTCAAGAAGATATTGACTCTGAAGAAGACGTTACAACGTCGAAACGTTAGTCTCATACGTCTCATATACGTCTCATATAGCCTAGAAAAGTGCATTATAGTTTGAAACGTTAATAGTCCTTCATTGTCTTTAGTGCCGGTTTCATGCGTGTGTGAGAGCAACACAAGGAGTGAGTGCACAACTTGACTCATAAAGCAGTTAAATGGACAAGTTTTTTTTCTCTCTCTTCTCGGTGACCTTTGGTGTAGGCTACTTTCACAATGAAAAAAAAATCACCCTCATAGTAGGCTACTAGGGAGCTAAAAAAAAATAGGCTCGCAAATCACGGCCGCTATAAAAGACTGCTGCAGTAAAGTGCGCTGGTTTAAGCAGTGAATAACACATCAATTACAAAATACCATCGGCCTATGTTCTGTTTCGTTAATAACTTGACGAAAAAAATATACTGGAAACAAGTAAACTTGGAGAAGTTGTAAGTTAGGGATAAACAAACGTCGGATGGCCTCCGCGCAGGAGAAAGCAGCCGCTTTTAAACCGGGTAAATCAACACAAAAACAAACACAAAGTCCCAAAGGTTTAATACAACTATTATTCCCCAAATCAAAGTTTATGGATATCCAGTCTGATCGTGGTAGACTAGGATATAGAGTAGACTGTCTACCTAACGAAAAGCAAAAGTCAAGTAGCCTATGAGAGATTTTGCGCAAAAGACGTCTCCAGCTTTTGCTTTGGATAGTGCGTTATTGGACATAGCCTACCTCTTGCGGACCACTAGTAGCCTATGGTGGTTTGTTAACAATATGAGTCAACAAATACATCCAAAGACAACATTTTGCTATTATGACCAGTCAATTAGTTGGGCATATATAGGCACTGTGAAACTTACCTCACTCACGTCAGATGTAGCGCTACGCGCGTTCATCCGATATTCAGCGATAGACGAATTATTTCAGGAGCCAGAAATCCTTGAATCTAACTGGGCAAACGGCTTGTCCATCAATTTAATTGACGTACACTGCAGCCAACCACATCGAAACCAACCGATGACGCTGGTTGGATTCAAAACAGTTGCTTCTTCGCTACGTCACACCCTCTACAGCAGCCAGCGGCCCTGATTGGTCCGGTTAGAGAATAATGGCTTGAAATCTCTCTGATGGGCTTCAACATCAGATCGTTGCGCGGAAGTGCCTTACGAAAGTTACGTAGCGCATGATCTGACGTGAGTGAGGTAACTGTGAAACCGCTTTGCGCTAAAATAAAAGAATAAAAAAGCACCACGAATGGTTCTAATTTATATAGGCTATTGCCCAAAGAAAAAATGAATGTCTGGCCCTGTGCATATTAATATGTTATGGCCTATATCCTATATTTAGAAAAATCATGGAAATCCCATCGATAATGGGATGGGCAAAACAGAGTAACAGATCAGTTGCACCATGCAGCCCATACACAAACTGGGAACATTACATTGCTTTGCCCACGGAAATAAACGTTTGCTGGTTACTATTAGCTACTTTGTAATCTAGTTGCCTTGAATTGACACATGGGTTTGCAAAAAGAAAATAGGATATTCATCCAATCTCAATGCAGGCTATCTAAATCTACTTTCTGCATAACGCTGCCAAGAGAAAGAATAGGCATGGTGCGAAACTCCGCCGGTTGTTTTATCCCTGTATTAACAGTCATAAACAAACAATGAAGGTATATTTAATATATATGTCATCAAAAGATGTAGTAGGCTAGACCTAAACTAGGACGTGAATGACAGGCTTGTTCACGACTTATTTTTCACCAGTAGACTTGGCGTAATGGCTCATACAGTCCCAGCCCAAAACATCTGGATTTCTATCGAAAGTTCTATCGAGCGCATTTTCTATTGCTATCGAGTACGTGTCTATCGCGATTCATATCGCTATCGTTTTATCGCCCAGCCCTAGTTTGAAGACAGAAATGGTAAATCCTTGCATTGAGCTCCGCCAGCCTCGTATCTCAGAATGGAGCCCCTAAATGCATTATGGGGAATAAAGGTCCTGAAGATATCAGAAGTCACCATCTGATGCATCCTCGAAAACATGACTGAATCGAGAAAACATCCGGGAACTCCATGCGAACTTGAGTAAATGCGAACTTTTGAATTGGAACAGTACTTCGGCTGTGTTTAATGACGTTTCACAAGTCCACGAGATCGCAAGTACATTCAAGTACGGATATTGAGAAACGGCCCAAGACTAAACCAAAGCCCAAAGCCTTGACAGATGGTCGTCGCATTGTATGCAACACAAAACCTGCTCTTCCGACTCATTTACCTGCATCAAGGCTAGCTGAAGACAGCGAGGAAGATGAGAGCTAGTATAATGAAAATGAAAGTGATTGTATGAAGAATAGCGGCAGAATGCCCTGATTCTGACATATTCTTTCCCAGATGGTGGTCATCTTGGTTTTTCGGGTCAGAATGATGTGTTGATGTCAAAATGATGTCAAAATTACAATCCTTATGCTCAATTTGCCTTACAAAGTGTCTTCATGCGCTATGGTTAAAAAGTTAATTTATATATTAGCAGATGGCGGCCATCTTGGATTTCAGGGCCAAGATTATGTTGAAATCTCAAAATGATGTCAGAATCACAATTCTACATTTCTATTCAACCACAATTCTACACAATACAACATTTTTGCGAGGGACATGGGGGCTCATTTTTTTTTTTACAAATGCTTTATAGAAGCCAAATCAGCCAGAAGATGGTCATGGAAGTGAGGTTTATGACCCAACTACCAGGTTCCTTCATTTTCAAAACTACACCTACAGTACATATCCAATTTGTCATGCAGACACAGCTATCTTGTTTTTGCAGTTTTACCATTATGACCTTTAATTTTGTCCTCTCAGTTGTCTCTGGTCTTGCATGTAATATCCGTAGCCTTATGGAATAATAATTATAATAATTAGTTACAGGTGTGCAGTTGTGTGTTGTAATTAGTGGGCATATTTACAGTAAATTGCCCATATTTATTCCTTAGGAGAGAAGTCTTTGTAACATGGGCAGGAAACAGGCAGGATGCCAAGAAGGTGTTACTGGTCGTTACAGATGGAGCATCCAATGGAAGAGAAAGTCTAACGGATGCTACAAATCATGCCCATAGGAATAATGTTATTTGTTATGCTATAGGGGTACTGTATGGAATCCTTGCTTTTTTGTATGTACACAGTATACCAGGGGTCTCGCACTCAAATGCCCACCTCAGCGGTCAATTGTAACTGCAGTACAACACTTTTTTTAAATATACAGTATATGTTTATCTAACAGGGATCTGTTTCCTTTGCAATTATTTAGCGTGTTTTTTTTAATCTAAAGATGTGATATTCAATGTTTGGCCTATATGTCATCATTGAATGCATTGCCTACTAGAACAAATATCTTTTCACTTTTAAATATAGGAGATTGTCTGGAACCTGGTAATATAAGAGTCCTGACAAAGGTATTCTATGATTTTGCAATTTGCAACAATATATGCTGACATTATTTAATTAATAATTATTATATGTTATGAATATTAAATACAATCTATTGCTATTTTGGATCTTGAGACAACAATTCTAGCATCTGTCCTGAACAGTTAGTTAAAAGTTAGTTCTGATTAACAGGGAGCTAAAATCAACTTTCACTATGGAAAAGAAATAATCTATTTTGGGATGATACTGTTGAAGACAATGCAGAAATTTTATATGATTTCAAGAACTACTAGCACTGTTGGAAAGGTCAGTTTGTGCCGATTCCAAAGATGCCCTTATAATTTCGGTACGATTAAAACTTCACGAGTAGTGTGATGGAGAAGAATGGGTGCGCCCGTCGAGACAGATGTTTGAGCCTTTCTTCAGGGCCGGATTGCATTATATTTTTGGCACCCACTCGCGGGCCGGGAGTTTGAGACCCCTGCAGTATACCATTAGTATAACTATGTAAACCTCTTGATGAATGTAAGCAAAGGCCTTTTGCATAAATTTCAGGGTCTTGCCCCAGTCATTCAGCATGAAGATCTTACTCTATTCATCTCCCCAGGTTGGAAGGTGCAAGAGAAGTGAGCTGGACATGATCGCCTCACAGCCTAAAGCAAAGCATGTGTTTACAGTGTCAGATTTTACTGCACTGGATGGGCTCAAAGCAACGTTAGAGTATATCATTGCTATTGAAGGTAGGCCTAAATGGACTTTTTAAGATTTAATCTGGTGTAGTTAGTAGTTCAGCATATTTACTCTCATGCAAACATCTCTCTCTCTCTCTCTCTCTCTCTCTCTCTCTCTCTCTCTCTCTCATTCTCTCTCTCTCACTCCGCCTGTGCACAAGAGAGAAGGATAGATGGAGAGAGAAAGAGAGCTTGCATCTGTGCGTGTATAAAAAAAACAAACAGTAGTAACCATGTAGACAGGTTTTAGTGTAATATTCTGTATTCTTCCCATACACATTGTAAAAAGGTCAATTATTTTCTTCTCTAGGGACTCAAACGTCTGGTGACTCCACTCAAATGGAGTTTGCACAGGAAGGATTCAGTGCTGCACTGGTGATGGACTCACAGGTACATGCTCAGTGTTTCCCTTCCTCATGATTGAAACAATAGTCTATTATAGCAATCAAGTTAAACCCATAGCCCTGTTGTGTCAATATCGCTAACTGATGAGGGCATGAAAGTTTTGTGTAACAGATCCCAACTAGCTCAGTTAGCTGGCGGTATTACGTGTAAATCCTACCAACTCAATTCCTTGGGCACGTCTAACTTCTAACTGAGTTAGAAGTCTGGGTTTTTAGCTCAGTGGTTAGAGTGTTCAACTCCCATGCCATGGATTAGTTGTAGTTGACTGAGTGGCAGGTTCGAGATCCGAGTGCGGTGAGAACAGCTCCGACTACTCCTACATCTATCAGGTGAGCTGCAAAGTCGCATATTTGGCCTATATTATGCAAGTGCTGCTGCTTGGATACCTATGCATTTGGTAGCCTCAAAGAACAGGGATATGGACTGATTGACTCTGGATTGTTCCTCTAAACCCAGCCATCATAGTGTAGATACGATTCAAATTTCTATTGCTTCTCTTATGTGTGTGTTTTATTAGGAGAAATATCTGATGAGTGCAGTGGGGGGATACGAGTGGAAGGGGATGTACCAGGAGTACCCCTCTAATGGACTGAATCCTGTCTCTACAAAGATTGGCCAAATGGAGCCAGATAGTTATATGGGTAAGGAAGTTGATTGATTGATTGATTGATTGATTGATTGATTCAGTTGATTTCATTTGATTTGAAATGTGCATTACCTTTAAAATATCAGTAACTTAACAACAGTTACTACCTATTGTAATGAGACTTTCCTGAGTTACCAATGTTTTGCATAGTGAAATTGTATCTGAGCTATATTCTGTTTGTTTATAGTTTATCAAGCCTTGCAGTGTCTGACAATTGGCCTCATATTACTTTGAGTTAATGTGTCTGGTTGTTTATGTAGCTTACCATTGCTTGCTGTAAAGGAAAATTAATTTTGGGCAAGTCAGACAAGCAGCATGAGAGAGTGACGGTGAAACAGGGCAGCAAGGGAGAGAGAATGCTTGTGAGCATTGTGTAGTATCAGATGCATACCTGAACAGACAA
>JAODXP020001507.1:20000-23573 GCA_027497455.2 Sardinella longiceps | reverse complement strand
CGACGTGGGTGTGACCCACACAAGAGACAGTTTAAAAGGAGACACATCACTTACAGTAAACATGGCTCCATAGAAATGTATTTCTGTAATTCGGAACGCAAAGGTGGCGGAGTTGAGAACTATAAGTTATGAAAGTAGTCAATCGCTGTAAGAGACCAAAGGCACTGTTGTTTACTTCCTCTGTCTCCATGGTAATAGCCAGGCTGTGAAATGTTGACGCAGACACAGTGAGCAAAAGAAGGTATAAAGTAATATTTTTATTCAATTTCTTATCAGTTCCTGGTTGGTTTTGAGGCAGGTGTGTGTGTGTGTGTGTGTGTGTGTGTGTGTGATATCTCCCCATCCCATTGAACAGAGAGCTGTGAGTCTATGAAAGCTGTGAAAGACTCCCCAAGATGGCCGACCAGTGAAAGGACTTGCTCAAAAATACAGACTACCAGTAGTCTTCAAAATACTGATATAAATCGTCCTCTCTCTCTCTCTCTCTCTCTCTCTCTCTCTCTCTCCCTCACACACACACACACACACACACACACACACACGTTTCAAGTTTAAGTTTTGTAACAAATTATAAAATAGCTTTTAGTTTGCTTTTTAATTTGCTGAGTGTGTGTGTGTGTTTGAGAGAGAGAGAGAGAGAGAGCGAGTAGAGAGAGAGAGAGAGACAGACAGAGAAAGAGAGAGACTCATGTAATTAGCTCTGTAGCAGCAAGCTGGAGGCATGGAAAGTGTCTCTTTGTGGTGGGTAAACATGTCTCTCCTCTCTTTCTATCTCTCTCTCTCTCTCTCTCTCTCTGTGTGTGTGTGTGTGTGTGTGTGTGTGTGTGCATGCATGGAATCAGAGGTGAATGCTTATGCTTATGATCTCTCGATAAGCTGTGAAAACCCCACATAGACACACACACTCAGTGGGATGGAGAACATTTCTAAGAATTTTACAGTAAATTTTCCTTTAAAGCTCAATAATTGTTTTTAGAAGAAAATCTGACTGTCCTCCCATTATATACACAGCGGTCTTAAAATTCAAAGGCTGATTTAACTAAACTGAAAGTGAAAAAATGTAAAATTCTTATTATATAGTCATGTTTAGCCGGTAGTGCTCCGCACCGCACTCGGGTCTCGAACCCACCACCCCACAAGCTACAAACTCCCGACGTGGGAGTGGGGCGCTCTGGCCAACTGAGCTAAAAGCCCAACCTTCTAACTCAGCCGTTAGCAGCCCAAGGAATTGAGGATGAGGATTTACGCATACTGCTGCCAAGCTAGCTGTGCTAGCTGGCCTCCGTTACAAATGGACACGTGTTTTAACTCTGATCTTCATAAGGGTAAATCCTGATGCCAACTATTAACAGTTTGAATGCCAGGTGTTTTTAACAAGCTTTGGCCCAGAGTGCCAGCAATCCAGGCCACTGTTGCCTATTTTTATAGAGCCACAGCGTATTCTGTGTTATAGCTATGGACACATACTATGGGTCATTTGAAAGGTAAGACTCTGAGCTCTCAGTGGGTGAAAACCGTTTATTTCTACATGCCTCCGTTCCTGAGAAATCCCAAGCTAAACAGTGGGTACTTTTCATCAAAATCCTTGTTTTTTTCTAGAAAAGGAGATATCGCTTCTTTTATGATTATGATGGCGTGTTCTCTGTCAAGTTTCGAGGAGTGACACAAGCCGAATCATGCCTGTGGTGAGACTGCCACCTAGTGACGAACCCGCGAAAGGACAACATGACATGACGTGCATTATTTGACACGAATGCTGCAATAGTAATCAAATGCTGCCTTGTGATGTGAAAATGTCCAGACAAAATGTGCAGATCGTGAGTTTTTATGAGTTTCCGATCGTAATTTATTTCAGTTCTATTTATCACAGAGTTCCAAAAATCATATATAACCTGTGTGAGGGTTTCTATTTTCGTAAATTAAAAAAAAGGCAAAAACGTAACATTACGTTTTTGGCACTCAACGCATGACAAGTAATAACGGCATATTACGTTTCTGGCATTCAAAGTGTTAAGGCCCCACAAAAGGGAAGACAGTCATATTTTCTTCTAAAAGTTCAATGTCCTTTTCCAAAGAGACCCTGATCCCATTTAGTGTAACCTTTGACTCGACGCAGCACTTGCCCTTCTTTCTTTTGAAATAATTGTTTTGTTTCACATGTTTTACTCCCACTGACAGCACAAGTCACTGATACCCCTTTTCCATGGTGCGTGTGCCACTTCGGTGCTACCCGCAGTGGCTGTTGTTAACGGTGCCTGATGGTTGAATAGTTGTGGGGAAAGAAGAGATAGACCTGAAAGAAGACCAACACCTTGCGAAAAGGTAGGCACGGAGCTGCACAAAGCTGAATTGTGTGATAGTTGCCTGCTGTTTATCCAAGAACCTTTTTGCTTTTCCACTGATTGAGAACCAGAGCTAGTAATGTGTCACTACGTCTTGTAGTAATGCCACAATGGGCTAATTCTAAACTATTGCAGCTAAAAAAGTAAAATTAATGGTGAAACATAGCTATATAGCTGGCAGATATACATTTAGTTGACTTTTTCCCTCAAATGTTTTTACAAAGTTACTGAAAAGTTGTACCTTTACAATCTAAAAATCCCGTTATTTTAACCAAAGAAAATGTGTGCTGTGATTTTGAAGGTGTCTATCAGCAAACTATCTACGCCCCAAATGTCAGCAAGCTAAGCGAACTTTCAGCACCTGATGTAGCTGGTTCTTGTTTCTGGGTCTAGCTTTCAGTTGGTGCTGAGTTGGAACCTGTTTTCCAGAACTAGAACCGGGTTTATTTGTGTGGAAAACCAAAGAACTGTCTGGTTGGAGATTTGGCACTGGCTTCGAACCAGCACTGGAACTACCTCTGCCTTGTGGCATGGCTAGAAGATGCTAATTAGCATTGGGTGGCAATGTGGTAAAAAATGTCACACTGTAAAACTCTATCTTTAAAAATCATTTTGGGGCTAATTTCTTATATTCTGGATGTCTGGTGGGACTAACTGTAGTGTTTATGAACCCTTTCACATGACCACATGCCATTCAAATTCATTTCAAAATGAGACCAAAAGGAACTGTCTGATAAAAACGATAGCTGAAAAAGTGGTTAGATGTCAGTGTTTCTTTTGACAGCGCAGTAGAGCCATTTTCAATCAGATCAGGAGTTAAACCCCTGCGGCCTCTGAGCTGTTTTAAGTGCAGTGGCCATTTTTCAATCAGATCAGAAGTTAAAACCTGCCTGTGGCCTCCGAGCTGTTTTAAGCTCCACCAACCAGAGGCCTAAAATGAAGCAGAGCAGCCGCAGGCCCCAGGCCTCCCAAAAACAGCAAACCAGCACAAGTAGCACTCCTGTTTCTCTTCCTGTGGCATCCACACACACACACACACACACACACACACACACACACACACACACACACACACACTGTTTCTGTTTCTTCGCCTTCAGATTCACCAAAGCCAACCAACACTACACCCCCCCCCCCCCCCTCCCGAAAGTCTAGCTTCTGAAGCAGGTGCCCAGTTTAAAGACCTCAAGTTTACTCAAGCGGAACCACAGGTCTAGAAATAGCATCAGCC
>JAODXP020001507.1:0-2500 GCA_027497455.2 Sardinella longiceps | reverse complement strand
CCACAATTAGTGTTTTTGTGATTCTCAAAGTGACATTCAGGGGAAATACTTTTGTTTTATGGTTCAGCACAGAACACTGTCTGTTTTGCCTCTGGATGAGTCTGGAATGGATGAAGGATGTGTGTGAAAATGTTGAGCCCAGTTTGAAGCGAGCTCTCTGTAAGTGCTACTCTTTCTCTGCTAGCCAAGCTGTCAGAGAAGATTGGAGGAGTCTTCTGTCATGATAGGGACACAGTCACACCCTGGGATGTGCTAGACACGCAATAGGATTCTTATTCTACTCTCTCTCTCTCTCTCTCTCTCTCTCTCTCTCTCTCTCTCTCTCTCTCTCTCTCTCTCTCTCTCTCTCATTAACTCGCTCTCCTTCAAACTCGGAGTGTAACCTCAAAAGAAACCAGACCCATATCCCTCAACAAACCTGTCATCTACTTCAACAGAAAACCTTTTGCTTCACTAAAGGCAAGAGATTAACCAAAGAAACTGACAATCAGCTTAAAATAGTTAACTGCCTGTAGTTGCCTGAGATCTAGACATGT
Source organism: Sardinella longiceps (assembly GCA_027497455.2). NCBI lineage: Eukaryota > Metazoa > Chordata > Actinopteri > Clupeiformes > Clupeidae > Sardinella > Sardinella longiceps. Next base: position 1,964 of record JAODXP020001507.1, on the reverse strand, counting down.
GTATGCCATGGGTGTGTGTGTGTGTGTGTGTGTGTGTGTGTGTGTGTGTGTGTGTGTGTGAGAGAGAGAGAGAGAGAGAGAGGTCCTTATCACACCAAACTTCTCCTTTAAGACCAGCGAGTACAGTTTTCGTTTACTCAGATTTTTTTGTAAAGGTCAGTTATAAGGTATAAGTGTTATGTTATTGAAGAGTTATATATTAGCTATCTAATCTGAACTAAGTGTTTAACCTACTAGAAAAAAAGAGAGCCGGCAGTGGGTCGGGCAGTGAATGAAGCCGTCACATTGTTGCCTTGTGTGCTGTTTCCGGAGGAAGATGAGGGACCGTATGTGGTTATGTGACCTGCTTCTCTTCCTGTCTTTAAGATAGCAAATGGGATGTGGCCCACTGCCGGGCCAGTTTTGGCCCAGTTGTTGGGCTCTGATCCCAGGTGAGGACAGCCCTGAGCTCTAATCTGTGCTTGCGCCATCTGGGGGTTTGGAAGATAAGGAGTTTAGTCACGACCCAGATAGCACAGTCAGAACTGTGAAACCCCACGCTTCACAGGACGGGCAGCTGTCAAGATAGCCCCAATCACGCACGCACACACACACACACACACACACACAGAGAGAGAGAGACCCTTACACACACATACAGATGAGAGGGGAGGTGGATCTCTAAAAGATTAGGAAGAAGGGAAGATCTCTAAACAAGATGGAAGCCGCCCTCAGGAAGAGAACCATGCACTGGGCGGATGAAAGAAAGATGTTTTTGTGGCTGCTCTGAGTTTCTGTGAAGTCAGTGGGAGAGTTATCTCTGAATGTGTGTGTGTGTGTGTGTGTGTGCACGCTGGGGAATGTCAGAGTTGGTATAATTTTGTCTGGAGTTTCCATGTTGGCCTTTGTAAGTTTTGTTTTTAAAAACACCTTCTACTTCCAAAATCCTTTCATAAGGTTTGTGTGGGTGCTACTCAGGGATTTGGGTGCCCAATCAACGTTATCTCCACAGGGGGAAGAGATGATAATCACACACACACACACACACACACACACACACACACACACACACACACACACAGTATCCCTGGAGGATACCTCCTCAGTTTCGTCTCCCAAAGATGGTCCGACTGTCACGTAAAGAGTCCCATGGTTGGCTGACAAAAATGTCATCCCGCATGACGTTATCTGCCTCCCGGTCAGTGGATGGGGAGATTTCGCACAACTAATCTCCGACCACAACTGCAAAGCTGAGCTTGTTTGTTAGGTCGGCGCTAAGAGGAATGACATGTGAATGGATTTCATGTATGGAGATAAAACACCAGGTGCTGAGATGCTAAGATAAAGACACTTGACTCGCAGCGTGCTGCTGTTGTTGTTGTTATTTGTACTGTAATCTAGCTTTAAAGTTTTGCAACACTGCTGCCGATACCATGCAGAGAAGCAGGAGATGCAGTCTGTGATTCCGGTGAAAGGTTGTTGATAAGTGCAAGGAACAGCCAATCAAATTCAGTCGTAAGTCTGATGCCTTGAGGTCCAAACCACTATAGTCCGTTTCCCATGTACATAGCCAGAACTGTGTGTGTGTGTGTGTGTGTGTGTGTGTGGACACAGGAGTGGACAGAAATGATAAAAACCTTATTGGATTAGAATTGCACGCTGGCCTTTAAACATCTTGAGTTTAATATGCTGTAGTTTCTCATAGACATAAACTGTGAAGAACAAATGGTCGAAACTCATGCAACGTCTAATTTGTATCGGCCGCAGCGAGCCAAAGGGAATTCATCTCTGTAGACAAACTGGCTCACAGAGCCGTAGAAGTATTATTGGTTCTATTATATTTATCAACCGCCTGCTTAGATAAACAAAAACATATCTCAGCCTCATTAGACGACAGAACACGTTTACATTTATGCATTTAGCAGATGCTTACATTTGTCAGCTATCAATTACTGTATTCAGGGCCAGTCTTCCCTAGAGCAACT
>JAODXP020001506.1:0-22733 GCA_027497455.2 Sardinella longiceps | reverse complement strand
ACAAAGACAACTTGTGGGAAATTTGATTAGCACCTTACTGTAAATCCCATTGCCTCGGCTTCAGCTGAAGATAATTTTTTCCACAGCTTTAAGGAGCCTTTACATTCCCTGTTATGGTAACAGCCTAAGTAGACTAGCCTGGCGAATGCCAAGTGGAATGAAATAAGCGCGCGAAGGGGCATGGGAACTCCCAGGCTGTAAGTAGACAGTGGAAAATGTTTGGTAGGTCTTACATTTTATCATTGGTCTAAACAAAAAGATTAAAAAAATCATCAATTCAAGTTGGTGGTACCTGCAGAAACCGTGGTATCTGTTTATACCCCAGCTACACCTTTTATGCTTTTATCAACAAACGCAAACGCAAATAGCTGACTAGGCCTATATGGCCAGACTGTATTCATGCAGCTTAGGTACTCTACCACTGGGTGGCGCATGGACACTACACACTACAGGAAAGATACAGGCTATCACATTTCATTCTGGAGACTTTTTTTGTGGAGTTGGCAGTAGCCTACATTGTGAGAGTAAGACTCCAGTTCCCAGCATGCTGAGTAGAGCTATGCGTGTTGTAGCATAGACTGCTGGAATAAACTACGTTCAGTTTTAAAACACGAACCTTAGTTCTACAAATCAGTGATCCTTTAGGCCTACACTTATGACAGAAGCATGTTAGTGGACATGCGACTCCATTGCATTGTACTGATAAAGTGCGCGATTTGAAACATGAGTCCCGGATATTTTTTTTGAGCGTGCAATACGCTTCCGTAGGAAACAGACCAAGCGTGCGCAAATAGAAACTAGAAAGTGAAAGTAAACTGGTGGCAGCTATTCAACTTCTGCGGTAAGTGCACCAAACAATCCTGTTCATATAAACTACGCGAAGTGTGAAAGATTATAAACAAAATGTAAGGATATTTCAGTGAGATATATGCTTTTGTCCGTAGCCTACTGTTTTGTTCATTGGGGAAATGGCACGCCAGCAGGCGTTTGTGTGGTGGACCAATGAACGCACCGCACCCCGAGGAAGATAACGGTTTTTGTAGGCTACTTCGAATTAGACACATAGCAGACTACTTTGCTGTTTCAAAATGACTGTAGGACTACAGCGAACTTTGTTGCGTGTCAGTGGCTTCAGAAAATTGTTTTTGGAGGGAAATCCTCTGACACGGGGTAGGCTACCAGAACTCCATATGAATAATTCCTCCTCCAGTGGCCGATTTAGACCTAGCCTAGGCCTACAATTTTTTTTCCTTTCCGTGCCCCAAAATAGCCAATGAAACAATGTAGCCTGCCAATGTCACCACACACGGCTGGCAAGGTCCCTCTCCGGCTTCATTCAGAGAATAGCGTAAACGATGGCTACGCAAGTAGAGTATGTCAAGGTGTAGTTCAGAATATTTGAAATATAGCCTGTTTAACCATCATTAGTTAGACAAATACTTATATGTTTGCAAATATATAGGCAAAGTAAAATCAGTTCTCTATTAGTTTAGATATAGTTCCACCGAGTGAGACGCATTTTGAGTAGCTAAAGAATATTCTCAACGAGGGTCAGGCGGGCCGGGTGAATCTATGGGCCTAGGCTACAGGCACCGTCACTTTAGCCTGACATAGCCCGACCATAATACTACCGTCACTACCCCTGATGTTTTTCCTTGTAGCCAATACAAATATGCATGCGCATTCATAAGTCTTTTGCTTTACAAGCAAAGCTGGTTGGCTAGTTGCAAATTTGCAACAGATACTTTGATAATAAAATGTTGACATAAATAGGCTACACAAAGTAAGATTTGGCCTGACTTTAGTACATTCACATATCCTGGGCAACAACAAAAGCATGGCTAATGGTTGATTAATAAAGTGGATCTAGAGCATATAGATTATAGGACTGATTTATCTGATTTGTTATAGTCATGAAATACAAATCCTAACCTTTTAAACCTCTCACCTGGGTTATCATACTCTCTGAAGAAAGTGGGGCTACTGGTTTGAGACTTATTAGTTTACCTTGCCAATTTACTTAGTCTTAACAAAATTATACCTCAGTAACTCAAACATTTATTGAAAAACAATGCCTTTCCAAAAAAGTGCCTCTGAGCATTTTTGGCAACTTCTAACTATACCACCAGAACCCTTTGAGACTCAAGCACAGGCTTTTGTAAGTAAACAGTCCAGGTACTAAACTGTGTCTGCCAACTATCAGAAGCTTGCCATCTGTCACATCTGTGAAATCGTAATGCCTCAAACATGTTTTGAAAAAGTTTCAATATTTAGGAGCCCTCTGGTAAAATGCTTTCCAAAATATATGAGACATATGGTGAAATCAGTTTACCCTTCAAACCAAAATGGCTTTCCATGATGGTTGTTTTTGAAGAGGCACTAGAAAAGTTTTTTTTAAAAAAATTAGAATTTGTTTAAGAGAACATTCCCCCAACATTCTCCTAACATGACTTTTTGTGAGATAAAATTCACAGTTCTTTAGAATATTTCCTAAGGCAGGCTATGGCTAGGCCATGAGACAGGAAGCAATGGTTTCTTTAATACCTGAATGGCTGCGATGAAAGTGTAGAACAAATGGCATGTCGATTCCAATTTTCTTTTTATTATTATTATTATTATTATTATTATTATTATTTATCCAGGGTTGGCTGATCCAAGTACACAATGAGCACAGTTTCACACATCTTGATTAAGATTTTGGAGCATCTCGGTCAGGAGGAATTCTTTAGATTCAAGCATGAACTGTGGAGTCAAGAACACGTCCCCAGGCGGAGAGACGAGGAGGCGACGTTGGAGGATACTGTGGCGTTACTGGGGCAGACCTTCACCTGGAGTGGCTGTGGTGATATCGTGCTGAAAACCTTGAGGAATTTGAGACTCAACGAGGTTGCCAGGAGGTTGGACATGGAGCTTCAATGTGGCAAGTTATAACTATTTTATTAATGCATTCACAGTTGGTCAAAATAAAAAAGGAAAGTACTCTATACATGGATTTAAATGTAGAAATTGAGCAAAGGGCCTCATTCAGTAATCATTCATTAAGCAGAAATAATTTCAGTAATTTTTTTCTCACTATGCCAATACCTGGAGTAAGCATGTAAAGTTTATGAGGTGTTTAAACATCTTGTTAGTGAAACAGTTGCTGCACAGTGTTCATTAGTAAACCTCTTTCCTGAAGCTTAGCAGCTTTACTAGTGAGTGGAACACTTAAAGAGGAACTATGCAACTATTTTATCTTAATCTAAAATAATTTATGTAGCCGGAGCTGCCCTCTCCGTCTCGAACTTGTCACCACAACTAACCCTTGGCATGGGAGTCAAATACTCTAACCACTGAGCTAAAAGTCCAGACTAACTCAGCTGTTAGAAACGCCCATTAAGGAATTGAGTTGTGAGAATTTACACATACTGCCGCCAGCAAGCCGAGCTAGCTGGCATACGTTACCCTCACCACCCAAATCCTCACTTCCATCCGGGTCACGGCAACAGAGCCGTTCTCACCGCACTCAGGTCCAGCCCAGTGCCCAGACTTCCAACTCAACAGTTAGAGATGCCCAAGGAATTGAGTTGTGAGGATTTACACGTACAGCCGCCAGCTAACCTAGCTAGTTGGCATCGGTTACATTTATCAAGTTAAGAGTCATTCCGATGATCCACAACACTTTTTGGGTCGATTGATGGTTTCACATCACTCAAGCTCCTCTGTGTGGCGATAGGGAATATTCAAGATTCTGGCAGCGGACCAGTGGCTCAGTTATTTTGAGCTGAAGGTGGAGCTCTATCGGTAAAAATGCCGACACAAACCCAGAAAACGAAGGCATATAATGGCTGGTGTTTGGGCTTATTTGCTAACTTGGTTGGTAATGGCCAACAAAGTTGTTAGCTTGTCAGCAATGCTACTGAGAAGCTTTTTGGAATCTGACTTTTGCATGGAGAATCTCTATGGCGAATAATGTGAGCACGAACGTAAAGGTCGGTCTTGCATAGTTCCTCTTTAACTCACAGTCCTTTCAGGATGATGTAGTTTACACAATCAAATGATCTGTTATTTCATATATTTTCTCCCTCTTCACTTCCAGTTCCATTTGCTCTCTCAGAAGGACTGAGGTGTGACTGGCCTGGTACCTATGGACGGACCGGAGGAGCCAGTTTCAGCCTAGAGCAATCAGCTTCCTGCAGCAGCTTACAGCCACTCAGCTTGGACATCTCAGTACATAGAGCTGGTGATCACTCTCTCTCATTTATTATCAGTAGTCACACAAAGTAGACAGAGCCTTTATCTACTTTTCCTTCTTTCATGTAATATATCAGCTATATCCCTAGGATCAAAATTCAGTATCTGTTAGACATTTGAGGTTTCACAAAATCTTGCCATGAACTCCACTATATCCAGTTTTTAAAATATATAAAAGAGCTGTGCAGTGCAGCTTAGAATAAGCATAGACAGATTTGTGAGGACGTCATAGTAGCTTGAATTAAAACGGCATATACTGTACATTTTCCATAGTCAGAGGTTTTACATCTAGACGCCAGTTACAGTTGCATTTTTAAACATTTTTAAAAATAATTTTAGGATATATAATTATTATTGTAAGCCAGGAATACTAATATATATGATTATGTCAACATCAAAAATACTAGATGACTTGATGGGAAGTCCTACAAATATACCTCTGAAAATGAACAATTTGGCATTAGGCAGGTTAGGTAGCTGTGGCTTTCTGCAACCAACATGAACTGGCAACCGAATGTTGAACATTTATGACCCAATATTAGTAAATATTCAAAAGGTCCATATTGCTTTAGGAGAATAAAGGCTGTCTGTAACCTGTAGTGTAATTGGTGGCTGAGCTCAAATATGTGATCTCCTCAACAATAAACATGCATATCCTTTGCTGCTTCACCACAGGAGATCAGTTGAGGATTGTATTGGTGGGCAAAACAGGAGCTGGCAAGAGCTCCACTGGAAACACCATCTTAGGTGGCAACGACCTCTTCCATGCTGAATTCTCACCTGAGTCGGTCACAGCAACCTGTGAGAGGAAGACTGGAGTGGCATGTGGTCGATCAGTCGCTGTGGTCGACACCCCTGGTCTGTTTGACACCAACCTACCTCCTCACAAAATGAAGGAAGAGATCGAGAAGTGTGTGGAGATGTCTGTTCCTGGACCTCACGCCTTCCTGCTGGTGATCAGCCTGGGGAGATTCACAGAGGAAGAGAGGAACGCAGTGAAGTGGATCCAGGAGAACTTTGGGTCAGATGCATCCAGATACACCATTGTGCTCTTCACTGGTGGTGACAAGTTGAAAGGAACCATTGAAGATTTTCTGTCCAAGAGCGCTGCCCTTAGGGATCTTGTTCAGAGCTGCAAGAACCGATACCATGTATTCAATAACGAGAGGTTGGACTGGAATCAGGTTGCTACTCTGCTGGAGACGATCGAAACCATGATGAGGGTGAATGGAGGAAGACACTACACTAACGCCATGTACCAAGATGCCCAGAGGAAGATCCAAGAAAAGGAGAGAAAGATACAGGAGGACATCAAGCCAATGGAAATCCTTAAGAATGGATTGGGTTTCATAAAAGACATCAGTACGCTAATGGCACGTGAAGCTGAAGAGGAAGGAATGAAGAAAGCGGCTGGAATTTTGGGAGGCACGAGTTTCATGTCTGACCTTATGCAATTGAAGTGCCAACAAGAGATAGACAAAGAGAGGAGAAAGCATATGGGCTCGGGAGAGAATAAGTGAAAAGGGAAACTGTTAGTAGGTGTCAGTCAACTTCAGTGACCCACTATTTAATATCACACCTTTCAATTACTCTTTTGGTCGTCTTACGAAAAAGAAAAGTGCCTTGTATCACGCAATCTCCTTAAAGGAAAAATCCGGAGTGAATCAACACATAGCCCTACTGTTTTATAGTGCCAAGCGCTATTGATAGCCACCTCAATCACTGGATTTCATGCAAGGCAGACTGAGATAGCGAAACGGCAGCTAACTATAACAGAATGGGGCATTTCAAAATGAAAGCAAATCGATGAGGTTTCGTTTTTGACATGCCTCATTCAGTTAGTGTTAGCCACGGCTAACTAACCTGCATAATGTCAACTCCGGATTATACCTTTAATGTTACTATTGATTTTATTGCATGCTTTTTTAATCTATTGTAAGGGGGCTGACACCTGCAATATAAATTATAGAAATATATAAAATATATATTGTATCACCGTCACTGTCTGTTTTAGCCAACCCCATTGATTACAGTGGAAAATGACTGATAGAATAGAGTGGTAGAGTAGTGTGCTTCCATGATTGCCATTTCTTGTCAGAAAAGCTCCCATGTACCCAAGATAGTATTCTTTACTGTTATGGAATTACTGAATTTTCAATATGAAATTGTAATATTTTACAAGTCTACCTTTTCAGTATGAGGATGTACCAGATGTACTGTTCATAGGGCTAATCACTGTGAAAATATCCTTAAATGCGGATGAGTTACAGATAAATTGTGGACCACTAAATGGATTAGATCAGGGGTTCTCAAACACCACAAGGATCTGATTTTTTCTCCCACTTTTTCTCCCATTGATTTTTTTACCAGCTATTTGTTCTTTCAGATGCAACAGTTTTAAATAAGTTTATGATAGGCCTACTGTTTTAAAATACCAAAGGGAAGTGTTGTAAAAGTATTTCTATCCCTATATTTTTTTTTTTTTTTGTAGCAAACCTTTTCATGAACCCCCTGGCAATGTGACACAGATCCCAGGGGACAAACCAATGGATTAGATGTCCACAAAATGTGATATCAAGTAATTAATGTTATGGTTTATATTATATTGTTTTCATCAATAATGTGAAAGAGTGAAATTATGCTGAATTGAGAAATTTTGTAATATACACATTTTCTATTGTGTCTGGTTTAACCCAGAAAGATTATTGATTTGAAATGAAAATGAGAACCTACAGTAGCCTGCATGTCAAACATGCTACACATCCCTAAGCTCCTCAAATTTAACAATGGTAACCATGATTTAGCTTCGCAAATGTTGGTGCTGATATCTGTGGAAATGTGTGATGGTGGACGGGGTAAGTTTTAGCTTATTGTTATGTCAGAGTTTTTGCCAAACCATCCATCTCATAAGGTCAAATACACATACTTGTTTACATTACAAAATCTATCTCTGAGGTCATTGTTTTATGCTGTTTTTATTTCATTAACAGCTGTTAATTATTTCATTAACAGCTCATTTAGCCATTATATAATCTACTAATCTCCATTTGCTCATTTACTCATTGTCAATTTAAAATAAGAAATGATAAAACAATATTTTCATGGATTGATTATTTTTTATTCTTTTTGTTACCAAACCATATGAAAAAATTGTCTACCAGTGATAGGAAATTTACATTTACATGTATTTAATTATCAGACTCTCAAATTCACTTACAGTACAAAGAGGAATAAAAACAAGCTGCAACACAATTCAATACATTCTGGAGTGCAATCTGCTAACAGGAGTGCAAGAGTTAGGAAGTGCAAATAAGTGTCATGCCTTGTCATGCGGCTTGGGTTACGTCACTCGAAACTGGCAGGCACAAGAATGCTGTCCGTAGCCCTAATTTGGTAATTTTACTAGTGATGGGTGACACTACCTATGCCGAGTTAAGACCGAGTCTTTGAAGGGTAGAGAACAAGTCCATTGGTTTTCAAATACAGTAGAGTCTAAGACCGAGTCTTTGAGGAAGCAAGTCCAAGTCGAGACCGAGTCCTTCACGAATCGAGAAAGAGTAGATTATTCATGGTTTAATATCACCCCAGTTAAAAATCAAACTAAAAAAAAAAAAACTTTTTGCCCCCATCTCTTTTACATGTATGACTCATATTTGTGCACGAGTCAAGACGGAGTCTTTCAAGGAATGAGTCCAAGACAAGACTGAGAAAGCAAAAAACGATCTTGAGTCTGAGTCTGGGACTCGAGTAGTCCATTACTACATTTTTCCACATCAGGCGACAATTACATGGCTGAAAGTTTGATACAAGTATGCATTATTATTATTTAAATGTGTGAGTCTTGTGAGCAATAAAATGTAGGCTACAAAATTCCAGTCGTCCAGATATCCTAATGTCTACAATACAATAAATATGGAAAATAAGTGTATTAGACAATGTGTCACAACCCAGTTTGTGGCTTGGCTTGGCTTGGGTTATGTACCAGTATCATGTTGGTTAAAAGCTCGCAAGTGACATGAGGAGAGTTCTTTTTGATGCATGTAAGATGGGTAAAGGAAAATATTAAAGGAGAAATCCAGTGTAAATCAATCCATAGCCCTGTTGTTCAAACTTCCCAAGTGCTGTAGGTAGGAAAAATGTTTAGAAAATTTGATACAACCGACAACTAACATTAAGTAAATGGAGCATAACAATCTCCTTTAAAGTTTAATATTTTGAGGCCTGAGAACCTATATGGCGAATTCAAAAAGGTCAAAATTAAAGGTGCCCCGCCACACAAAGCCGTTTTTACCTGTTGCTTTTGGTATAGAATAGTTCTATATGACCTCAAGTTACACAGTGCATGTGAAAATGTAATACTGTCTTCGCTATAGGCAATAGCCCATTAAAAGAAATATGCAAAGAAATTAGGTCAGTTTGAATCCATGGTCAGTGCTACGTAGTATAGACAACGTTACAGCCATTGGCTGACTGAGGAGAATTATCGCCCAATCCATGCTCTCCTGTATTTGACTAAAGCCCGCCCCTTGAAATACTCGCGAAAAAGAAGGAATATCCATGAAATGGTAACAGACAACTTGTCAACTTGACGAATTCAACAGTCTTGGTAAGTGTAATCTGACTGTGGATGTAGGCTAACAGTCGGCTACTCTTGCAATAAGTATCTGATTATGTTGGCTACTGTGACATCCTGACTATTATATGTAGTAAGCTTACCTTTGCAAAGTGGCCGTTTACAATCTGCAAGCTAGGTTGGTGCAGATATCCTCTTTCTCGGTTTCATGATAATATTCCAAGTTTTTTTTTCCGTACCTCGCAATTCGCAAGTAAAACTAATGTAAATATTCGTCCATGTGCTTTACAACGTCGAGCTTCAGTAGCGAATCAGAGCGCAGCAGTGGAAAAAAAACCGGAAGAACCGCATGAAATTTTCGAAGGCTATTCCTACAGGCTGCAAACGATCTCATTACGGTCTCCTTGGACCGTTCTCAGTCCAAGTGAAGTCACATACCCTATTTGTAGACCTCAAAGAACAATTTAAATACCCTGTAGTGGTGTGGCATGGCACCTTTAAGTTATATACAGTACATGACAGCTCACAATTACCTGTTTCCCCTGATGAAAGTATACAAGTAAAATAAAACAATACATTTAGATATATTAAACAAAAGCCAAAATCCTAAAAGTGGACACACAGAAGTTAGAGACAGAGATAACTGCATTTTGACTAAAAGAATTATTATTCATTACGTATTGTGTGATCCATCTGTGTCAGTAAATGTCCTTTAGCTGAAATAAGTGTATTATAAGAGAAATAGTAATTTCTTTTGTTTCAGCTCTCCTGTAGTTGGTGGAATGGCCCTTAGCCCTCAATTTACATGTGACATTAGCTCTGTGAGATAACTTACTACGACCAAAAACAAAGAAGCCTGCATTATCTTTACAGTGCAGCTGTGTCTCTTTACTTATCAGTGTTCTATATTGGTTTGTTGGTTTTCCTCCACCTACAATCTTTGTCATGCCCACCAAGAGCCCTGGCCATGCGCCATCTAGTGGTTGTCATCACAAATAACCTGAAATGAAAAATGAGTGCTGATCTGTAAGTATAATTACCGAACAGAATTATTTCTGTAAAGGCTAGGTAAATCTATTTAAAAAGAGAGAGGCTGCAATGAGGAGCTCAAAGGTAAATGTTTTGCCAAATATTTATTGTGAAGTTTAAGCTGCACATAATTATGCTGCCCTGGCCATTTTATCAGAAATTCTGGCTGTGAAAACTTACTACAAATAATAAATGTACAGCAAGTTTCATCACTGTGTGTTCATTTAAACTTTGCAGACTGCTATGCTATATCTCTCCTTTGAACCAAGTTGTTACTCAACATTGCACAATAGCTTAGGTATATAACAAAACTTTTTTTGCACAAAATAATACACAATGCATGGTGCTAAACAGACTCTCCTCTGGAATGAGGAAATCTCCTCTAGAATAAGGACACTCCCATTAGGGGAGAAGGCAACTTCAACTCTGCTCCTCTTGTGATAATTAATGACACTTACAAGAAATGATTTGCATGTTAAGTTTTGTTCTTCAAGTGATGAGTTGTAGCCTACATAGTCACTGATTTTCTCAACAGGTGCCAGTTAGCTGCCAGAGGACACTTCCATGCATTTTCTAAGAATCTTGCAAGCCATCTTTGTAAGTAGGGCATATATTTCTATTGAACATAAGAAGAACATATTTGTCTTGAGGCATTCCCATGGGAATGACATTAAGTCTTGAGGGAAGATTGGTGTACTTTTTGCAGTTTATTTTGGGAAAATATTACAGTTATGTAGAATGTAGAGTAGGGTGCATCAAATTAACCAATTCTTGAATTTTAATATGGCTGGGTGATAAAAGTGTTCCAATACAGGTAAAAACAGGTAAAAACAACACATGCAAAATATTTTTCCGATACATGATGGTTTAGGGGTGCCACCGGTCCTCTGTTTTTTGTTAGCTTAAGCGCTAACAATGCTAGTGGCCACCAATGGAGTTCTGAGGTAACAAAAACTGCAGCTCAAGAAAACTGAGGTGATCTTTCTGTTTTTGTGTTTGCCATGTTTGCATATTATTATCATACCCTCGTGGCATTTTGGTAGATATAATCATTGGCATGAGGGTGTTATCTTTTTTATAATTAACAATACATTTTAGTCGAGAGTAACACATTTATATATTTTTATACTTATAATCTAAAGGCACTAAGGTAAAGTAACACCTAGACAATTACAAACTCCTTACATGTTCTCTGGGGTCTTACCTATCCATACATACTAAGATTATGTAAATAGACTTGATAGTTGTGGAGCTAATAATGTTTTATTTTGGATAGGCCTATGCTTTTCTAGGTTAATTAAACCTCCAAAAAGCTTAGCTAGATGTAATGAGCGGAAAATACCTATACATATGAAGAGTTCAGATGCAAAAACCCCTAAACACCATTTTTTGTGAAAACTGAGTTAATGATATTGTGTGAATCCTGTATAAATCTAGAATATGTAAATGAAATGTTTTTGTGAAAAAAATAAAATAAAACCTGCTCCCCGCCGTGTCTAAAATATCTGTTTACAATCAAAACACTGTAAACACCTGATAAAAAATGGCCTTTTTCTCAAAAAGTGGTCAAGTGGAGTTAGGGGGTTTTGCATCTGAACTCTTCATATGTTCTAAGTACATATATGATAGGTGTAATAAGCATTAAAACACAACAAACCCAAAAACAGAAAGATCACCTCAGTTTTCTTGAGCTGCAGTTTTTGTTACCTTAGAACTCCATTGGTGGCCACTAGCATTATTAGCGCTTAAGCTAACAAAAGAGGGCCGGAGGCACCCCTAAATCTCAATGGAATTTCTCAAAACTTTGCAAAAGTCATTTTTCTATCAATTGGAACAAAACTTGATGTTTTCAAATTTAAATTTCCCATAACTTTAAAATATATCTATTGGATCTGGGTCCATTTTGGGCTGATAATGCTGATATATATATATATATATGGGCAATTCCACGAAAAAGTAAACCTCACCTTAAAAATGTAAGTCTCTCCTACATGGACATACAAATTCTTTCAGAAAACTTCCAATACAAAAAAAGCATCGTCTCAATGTAAATATTCAACTGAGCAAGTTTCAAAAAGATATCTGTTTGTTAAAATTTTTACCCTATTCAGCTATAATGTAAGTCTATGGAGGGGCTTATAATGGGCATAAGTGGGTGATAACACACACAAAACTGCAATGCTATCAGTTATTTTTTATTGTTGTATTGCTATTTCTGTCGCTACAGGTTAAATTCCACCGTTCACAATTGTTTTGTATCGTTTTGGAGGGTTTTTCCAGACGTCACGTCCATAACGTCACATCCATAACGCCATTTCTCCCAATGAAAACCAACTTTTTTTACATTTACATTTGAAATGAAGTCTTTCTCTGTCTTTACTGAGGTGTCCTGTTTGGTATGAATGTAGTAATATTTACATTTCTCTAAAAATTTCACACACTTCACAGCAAAAACTACGCTCTCTCAAAAGTTTGTCCGTTTTTCGTCACGTCCATAACGCAAATTGAACGGCTCATATTCTTATAATGTAAATCATGATATCAATTTTTTTGTGTTTGCCTATATTCAGCCATGGAGTTTGCATAAGAATATGAACAAAATTATAAAATACTGCTAGGTTTGCGGAGGTTATGTGGCATTTTGTTCATCAATAATGCATGAAAATGTCACGTCCATAACGCTGGAATTGCCCATATATTTTTTTTTTAATCTCTATGCACTGCAGCATGAAAGAATCCCTTGCTGCGGTAGACATCAAGTAAGTTCAAGTACAAATTTCACTCTGCATTGAAATAATTCACTGTAGTGTACATCTGTCCAAATTCTGTGGTAAATGACAAACAAGGCTGATGGCTGATCCTTTTCTCTGAAGTGAGCGGTTTGATTACCCACAACTTCATGTTGTGTTTTTAAAATAGACCGGACTCGGCAGTGGTTGGAAGAATAGGCCTATATATATTATATTGTATAAATATAAAAGTAGGCGGCAGAAAGCTAGGTCTGCCGCGTATGACATGACATTGGAAGATATTTGCGGACGAAAGAAATGACCAATAACTTTCCCTTGAAAAACAGACTGTCTACAAATACTTAAGTCAAAGGAAAGCCATAGTCGCATAGCCTACATTATACATCACAGGATACAGATAAGTGGGTGAGCGCATCCAAAGAGCTTGTTAAATCTTTGCCCAAGAATCCATTAAATTTTGGTGATGATCCGTATTAGGATATGGACTCAGGAATCTTTAAAAGGATTCCTTCGACTACTATAGACAGTTGTCATGTCAATCAGTTCACATCAGAACTGTAGGAGGTACATAAACAGGTCTGCAATGCCATCTGGAATTTATATTCAGTTCAGAGTCTTTGATGTTAGAGTCAGTGATGTCTAGTCTGAATGTTATACCAATGTTCTATACCATACGACTTCTGATGAATTTTCTGAATGTCAGAAATAATTTTTATTTGATATCAACTTCCAAAAGTAAGACTGAGTCTATATGCACCCTTTATGGGATAATGTTTATCTGGTCAGTCAACATAGTTATTTGTAAAGATAAAAAAACAACTTTTGAGGCACTCCTTACTAAAGTTAAAAATAGCCTTTATTAAACTCTGGCTACATGCCTACACGTTTCAACACATTGTCTTCATTAGGGCATGCCATTTGAGGAAGACAATGTGTCAAAACGTGTAGGCATGTAGCCAGAGTTTAACAAAGGCTTTTTGACTTAAGTAAGGAGTTCGTGGTAGGGAGGCCGAACGGTATCCCGCACGGCTTTGGAAGATTCTTCCTGATTGTATCGACCTGCTTCAAAGCATCTAGAGCATCGAAGAGAAAACAGTGACATCTGGTGGTTGTCTTAGATGACCGAACTCCCGACACTTTGAGATACGAGCAGGGGAGACAGAAGGCAGGGATATGTTCCCTGATTAATAAAAACTATCAGATGAGGTCCTGTTTGATTGAACACACACACACACACTCACTACATCCAGAAAATAAAATAAAGCTTAGCCGCAGTCTGGCTATTCATTACATTTTACTGTTGATTAATGATTCGAAGATTTTACGTAATAGTAGAAATACTCAATAATTTGCAAGAAAACTACGTGGGTGAGTGGAATCGCGCCAGCCCTGTAAGCTGACAACCGGGGTTCGATTCTGCCCTTATAGACCCTTTTTGAGGCTACGTCACAATTCCATGAGTTGAGTTTTGGAGGCAGAAAATCGTCTGTTCTGATAGACATGCCTGTAAATTTCACAACTTTCCCCATCTTTGAAAATATAGCTTGTCATCATAATATAACTCAAGAATCTATTTCTTTACAAGATATGATTCACAAACAACAAAATATATGTCCACCAACATGATTAAACGAGTACCCAAAGTTCAGAGACTGAAAGTAGCACAGGTGGCTATCTGCATCTTTAGGCTGCTGGATAACGTAGTGATACCATACTGCCACCGGAGCGACCTCTCTCGATTTAAACCACTTGTCAAAGCAAACAAATTTATCGACAGTCTCCACATATTTAACTGAACACAGGGATTTTGTATCACTTTAACACTACCCCTAAAAGCCAAACTTTACCACCGAATAACCCGCTAGCTTGTTAGCTGACGGTAGATCGCCTACCTTGTTAAGTGACGTTACTAACGTTAGTCGTTTTCCCATAGGATTAAGCGCATTTCTCTTGAAGTGCACCTTAACTCACGCAATTTGTAAACACTGTAAGGCATACAGGATCGCTACTGTAGTTGGATATTATTTAGTATACATCTAATAGATTACGCCAAAATTATAAAATGTAGGATTAGCTGTTGAAAAAGCATTAAAAGACAGCGCTGAAAACGGTCACTTTTGTATTGGTTCTGATAGCTTCTGGAGGCGTTCTGCCTCCAGTTGCAGTTTATAGAATGTTAGAACACGGAATGTTTACAAACACAGAAAGGGTCTATATATCAAAAGAATGAATCGTAGTAGGCAAGATATGTCATTCACAGAAGTTGTCATTATGCTCAACTGTGCTAGAATGAGAATCAATCAAAACCCTGAAAATGTATCTGCTTTAATCATGTTTGTATTATCAAAACCTTAGTGCAGATGTCAATTTCCTACAATCAAGGGGTGCTTGTGCAACAACGTGTTTTGCTTTTCATTATGAAACAGAGATTCTATCCACATTTTGATTCTCATGAATGTGCCATGTTAACCATATCAACGTGTCAAAGCAAAGGGAAAGTATCGACACATTTAAGCTTTATTGAACCAGTAACGCCTTAAGGGGATGGCACAAGTATCGGTGCCCCTGTGTCAAATGTTTTGAATGTCGTTAGTCACGTGAGTTTTCAATTTTGATGCGAGCTCCGATACATTGTGCCGAAGTAATTGCTTTGTAGGAATGAAGTAGGCTTCGGTGCCTCCGCGTTACCCTTCCCATCTCTAGTTCGTGGGAACTCCACATTGGGGGTACATCTCAATACATAATTCCTCCGACCTCCTTTCCTCACTTCCAACCTTTCCTCCGACCTAGCCCCTCCTCCCGTGAAGGAAGCAAGGAAGCAACGATCGGAGGATGGAGGAATCGAGGGCAGACAGATATAAGAAATGAGATGTCCTCCTGATTCATGCATCACTAGTATGAGACGTCCATTACAGATGACATCTCTGAAACAACTGACCAAAATAAATGCTATCTTCAAATATAGGCTATAACAACCACCAAACAATTTTATTCATCATAATGCAATGTAATCAAACCAAGACAATTAAACCACGATCTGTTTTGCATCAGTTCACTTTTGTCTTATAACCACGGACAATGCACATCATAATAAACTCGACTAAACAATCAACTTTCTTGCTGAAGTTGAAGATGTTCTTTATTATTTCTAATATGCTTTTCCCTTGCTCCAAACAGTCATATGAACTCCCTTTTCGCAAATAGCAAACTCTGTTTTTTAATTGGATGTCGAGGTGACAGAATGGGAGGGCATTTAAACTTTTTAGACTTTCGATTCAAGCCAATGAACGCACGTTCCCGCTGTTCGCGCTTCCGCGTTTTCTCCTGCAAAGGATACACCTGTGCTTCCTCGCTTATCGGACCTTTCTCCTCTCTCCTCCGTCCTCGTTCCTCTCTCCTCCTCGCAGCAATTAGAGAATTGAGACATCCTCGATGACGTCGAGCCTCGAACAATTTCCGGGGCACAAGTACGGAGGACAGAGGACCGAGCCCGAGGAAGCATATTGATATGTACCCTGGGTTTAACGAAGGTCTGTCTACTACCGGTCTCCTAAAGGGGCGTGTCAGCTTCGAACCCAACGTCATATGGAAACAGGAAGGAGCACCTAATGAATGGTCTCGCTTTCATCAACCGTCTCTGGTATTGCTTAGCAAGACTGCTGCTGACATACTGCATTGGTGCACTGACATCAGACAAGAGGTAATATTTATCCAAGTAGCGAACTTTTCTCAGTACACACAAGGCTACTAAATGAAATGGGATTACTTCAGGAAGTATTATTAAGGTAAGAAGTTCAGAAAGTTTTTATGTGTTTGATTGCGGTTGCTGACGAGCTAACGTCAGTGTGTTGTGGTTATTGTGCCGGTTGTATGCTATGGTTGTAGGCTACTTTTCGCTAACAGTAGCCATACACTGCATCGTCAAAACTGTCCACGATAGTAACGTCATGTGCGCATATTTAGCTGTTGCGATCAGACAGAGTACAGTACTGTTCACTACCCCAGTTGTAAATAATATTTACACAAAGGTTTGATATTAATAATTTGCTAGTCACGTAGTAGGCTCTGGCTGCAGCTAACTAACTAACTAGCAGACAAACCATCTCCGTGGAGACTGAAGAACGCTTCTGCTGTAAAGTCTCTTTCAATGCTGCAAATCCCTTAGTGTTTCCCCTTAACTAAGTATTCCACTTAAGTGATTCTGTGCAACTCCCTTATGGAAATCCCTTAGGTAAGGGGAAATAGGCCTAAGCCCTTAAGGTTCATACTTAAGGTAAAAAACTTAAGGTGTTTTGTGCAACCGGGCCCTGGTCCTGACCAACATTTTGCTGCTTGTCCACATTGCTGCTTGCAGATACATTTTATATTTAATCTGTGACCATGTTGCCTTGGCGGAGGTCTGCGCTCTCTGAGCGCTTTTCTAGCTGTATATAGTTTTATGTAGATATCTGTCAAAACAAAGTGGCTCAGTGGCTAGTGTCGGACCATTACTCCGGGTTCGACTTCGATTCCGACCCGGGGTCATTTCCCGATCCCACCATATATCTCTCTCCCACTTGTTTCCTGTCCATCTCTACGCTGTCCTATCTGATTAAAGGCAAAAAGACCAAAAAATATCTTAAAAAAAATTTAAAAAAAAAGTGTGTAGGACATATATAGGATTTTTGAGGAATTATTGATTTAGATTTGACTGACTTTATCTTTCAGACAATAGAGTAAGTGTGACTGCATGAGATCATGGCCTCAAACCCAAGCCAACATACTAGTTGTGGGACCAGACCAACAAACACAGGTGAGTGTTTTTGTTTAGCCGCTTTTCGATTGACTAGTACCAGCCTGACACGGCTCGGTACAGTATGCTTCATTTTCCACTGTATAAAAGTACTGTTCGTTGAAACTGATTGCTATAGCGGCAGTGGCGTAATCCACGGTAGCGTCACAAATGTGAAAAGATAGTAGGAATAATCTCTACAGTGAATGAAATAAAACATTTTTTGTTTCATCTTGGTAAGTGGCTGTTTGCCATTAGACACTTTTTTAGGGAGATGACATTATTCCCCTCGCCATCAATCCTGTTGTGCTAACACTGCTAGTTAACTGTTGAGCTAGCTGCTAAGGGCTTGTTTAGAATGTTGTCAATATGATGCTAGCAATAATAACGATCAGTCAAGTAACAGCAATATCCACACGTCATAGTATGGTACCAGTTCAGCACGCTTGGTACCTCGGCAAAGGTGGTACCAAAAATGATATCAGTTCCATGGTAGCAGTACCAGATTTTACCAGTGGAAAAGCAAAATAAGCGAGCCTAACTGAACTGAACCGTGCTGGTACCATGCAGTCGAAAAGGGGCTTATGACACCTACACACAAATGCTGGAGGCATGTAATGTGATGTAACATAATGATAATGCCGGACATGTTGAGTGGGACAGAGAACCATACAAATTGTAATTTTTTGACTGAAGTATTGTACACTTAATGGCCATCAAAACATCTTGGGCCAAAGAACATTCTCAACAATTGTAATATTTTAGATCACCAACTGTGATGCAGCAACAATAAATATCTGATTACATACCTGGGGTACATATACAGTTAGTAAGTTTATAAAGTTTATGACAAATTCATTACAACATTATTTTGTAGTTATGACAGTGTCATGGCACTCTTATGACAGTACCTTCAAATGAACTGTTACCCAAAGTTCTATTTCATGTATAAACTTTATAGTTTATAGGTAAATAGACTTGTTTCACACCTCAACATTCCGAGGTTCTAAAAGCATTCCATGGTAGTAAACTGAACATTCTATCATTGAAATGCATTGGATTTTTGCCTCTTTCTGACTTGAAAAAAAGGGTAATAACATTTAAAATAAGTCTAAATTCACTTTCTTTCAAATAAGACACATTTGAAGCACGCAAATTTGGAGGTCCCGAGTAGATAAAAGTGGTTTTACATTTATGTGCATGAAGCTTCAAACTATTCGGGACCTCCCAATTTGTGTGCTTCAAATATGTATTATTTGAAGGAAAGTGAATTTAAACATGTTTGAAATGTTATTACCCATTTTTTTCAAGTCAGAAAGAGGCATAAATCCAATGCATTTCAATGATAGAATGTTCAGTTTACTACCATGGAATGTCGGAATGTTCAGGTGTGAAACAAGTCTATTACTATGCTGTCTAGTGTATCCCCCTTTGGGTTGAGTAGTCTAAAGGGCACCTACCTGGTTCCATTTCTGGATGTTCTAGATCTAACTGATATGTGTGACATTTTAACTCATCATGTACATCTGCTTTGCTCAATAAGGGGAATGTCTGGTTCAGTCATATATGGTTTTGTTCTGCTTTTGTGTGCTAAACAACATGTGGGTGACACATGGAGTAAAGCAGTTGGGTGTAAATGTGATCATGTGGTCTTATTGTGAATTTGGCCCTCCTCTGGTTTCAGATTTTTAACACTGTTTCTTATCCTTGTTCAGATCTAAGGATTGTGCTGCTGGGTAAGACTGGGGCAGGAAAGAGTGCCTCAGGAAACACCATCCTGGGAAGAAATGAAAAAGCCTTTAAAGAAGGTGAAGGATTTTTACCGATAACAAAAACCAGTGAACGTGTTTCGGCAATGGTAGAGAAGAGAAAGATTACAGTGGTTGATACTCCTGGAGTATTTGATTGTTCTAAAACCCCACAGCAAATGAAAAGTGAGTTTGAAAAGTGTGTCAATATGTCTGTCCCTGGTCCTCATGTTTTCCTGCTGGTGATCAGATATGGGAGGTTCACAGAAGAGGAGAAAAATGCAGTGAAGTGGATCCAGGAGAACTTTGGAAAGAGAGCTGCACAGTTCACCATGGTGTTGTTCACAAATGTTAATGAACAGGATGGACAGTCACTGGAAGGGGCTATAGCGAAAGTTCCTGGTTTAAAGATCATTGAGTTATGTGGTGGTGGATACCACCACTTTGATAATAATAATAAAAACAACCAGTGTCAGGTCAGGGAATTGTTCAAAAAGATTGATGTCATGTTAGAGATGAATGGAAAAACTTACTATACAAATGAGATGTACCAGGCAGCCCAGGAACAGATCAATGCAGAGGAGAGAAGGAAAGTTATAGGAGCAGTTTCTGGTGGTGTAGGGGGAGGACTTGGGGGAACAGCAGTAGGAGCCACAGCAGGAGCAGTTCTGGGAGCAGGTGGATTTGTTTTAGCAGGACCATCAGGAGCAGCTGCAGGAGCAAAAATGGGAGCTTTAGTAGGAGCAACTGTAGGGGGGTTACTGGTGCTGGAGTAGGAGTTTATGAAGGATATTATTATGGTGGTGAATGTGGAGGAGCAGCAGGTGGAGAAACTGGTGCCATGGCTGGGGTAGTGGCTGGAGGGATAGGTGGTGTAGGTACTGCTGTTTATACTGGGGGATTACAAGGAGTAAGTACAAACATGTTGTTTAAAGATACCAACACTGAGATAAGAAATGGATTTGAAATCATCAGTGATGCTATGAAAGCATGCACTGTCCAAAAAGCAGTTGGCACTGCAGTCAAATATGTGAGTATGCCTGGAGAAATAATCGGTAGAAATACTGGGAGAGAAGTAGAAAGATTTCTCCAACATGCGACTAATTCCAATGAAAAGGAAACAGATTAGATTGAATCTGTAATAGATGTCCCTGTGTCCCTTTCAGAGATTTTTTTTTTTTTTTTAAGTTTTAGACTATTCTTTTTTTCAGTGTATTTTTTTCTTTTCATTTTCATTTCTGTTTCTGTTCAGACCTAACCCACTAGGAGCCAGTGTTACTTATAGGAGTAACACTGAATTTATATGTCCACCATGGGTTTCTTCCAAACAAATCATTATCTGTTGTTTCTTGTTGAAAACTAAAGTAACCTTACTGAATTGTTTTTGCTCTTGAATGGCACATTTCAGTCATACTGTTAATTTGATAACCAGCTGTAGTAGTCTCAAAAGTATGAACACTGATATGTTTTTTATTTTATTGTAAAACATGATCATATTGTGCCTTGTCATATATAATTGACAGCAGAGTAAACAATAAACATCAGTTAACATTTCATCTCACTGGTGTTGACTCCCTGTATTGTAACAATGAGATTTTGTTACTTCCTCTTGTAGCCATGCTTTTATAAACAGTGAGAAGAAGTTAAGAAGTTTTTATGCAACATTAACTGATTAGATGAATGGCACCAGGAAGTAAAATCATTAAGTATTGTATCTAGTTGTGTCTTTAAAGGTACAATGTGTAATGTTTCTACTGTTCAATATCAAAATATGCTTTACCTGTTGACAAGCTTGTCCTTTCTCATAAATATTAACCACCGCTATCAATTCCCTATGTCCGTATTGGCTTGAAATTTCGCATTTCCACGCACATTAACTTGGGTAGACTCTCCATGTATTGCCGCCATCTTGGAATACGGAAGCTGAAAGCGGTCATATCGTTCGCGTTTTTGCTATAGACTGACAATAGACCGACATCCGCATGCAGGCTTCCGTAGATGTAAGCGTAATTTGCGTTGCGTTACGCTTAATTTCTCTCGAAGGCTACACAATGTACCTTTAAAGCTCAATGGTGTTTTTTGCCCCCAACGGCACCTTCCAGGCAGCACAGCCTAAAAGGCACTAACCTTACCCTATTCCTAACCCTAACCCCCTCAACCCTCATCCTAACCCTAAACTGAGTTGAGTAGTCCCTTTAAGGCAGTGCTGCCTGGAGGGCAAAAAATACCGAAGACCGTCTTTAAATGTGTTTTAAGGTGAAATCAGTACAGGAAGTGGCATAAGAGCAAATAGTAATTTTAGTTTTGGCTCTCCTGTAGCCTGGCCTTGCTTTGGTATACTTCCAATCGAGTTTCATCTCCCTCCACAACTCTGTCTGGGATTCTGGCCATTGACCTCATTTATGTCAACCACATTGTGTTTGCCTAATCATCAAACGTTAGCTATTAGACGTTAATGATTGGGCAATGATCGGGCAAAATCAGATTCAACTGTTTCATATTCCTACAGAGTCCACGCCTCCAGCTTGCAATTGTTTTTGAATAGTACAGGTCCCAAGCCCTTGTACGGTAAGACTCAAAACTATGGGAGAAAGGTATTCAAGTTTAGCCTGACATAGCCCGACCATAATACTGCTGTTCATCCGTATTCATGGTCTGGAGGCTGTTTAACCTGACGCGATTATACTGCGGGGGGAGGGCATTCACTTCTGGTTTGAAACGATTGGACAGCTCGTCTAATCAGCTTCGCTTATTGGCTGGTAGACTCCCTACCGATGTAAACACGCCCCAGAGGACAGTGCCCAGACCATGATAGTCAGGGAGCCAAGGTCTCAAAAATGGGTTGAACCGGACACCGTCTGTTATACTTTTTATTTGTGTTTTTTCTGTTAATTTTGACCCTAAGAACCAATAATTGGAGGGTCTGCTCTGCCGGAAATATCGTGAAAAAAAATTGTGCCCATTTTAGTGTATACAGTGTATTATTCATCAGAAAAATGTGAAAAATGATTTTTTTCCCCTCTTCAAATCCTCAGTCTCTGTCCAGAAACATTGCAGATGCACAGAACACATGTACTCGTACTGGCAACATCAACTGAAAAGAAAAATCACATTTTAATATGATTTCTCATCAGTTTTGTACAAAATTTCCAAATATTTTCATATTTGGAAATTTTTGTACAAAACTGATAATCATATTAAATGTGATTTTTCTTTTTCGGTGATGTTGCCATTTATTACATTTTGTTCTGTGCATCTGCAATATTCTGGACAGAGACTGAGTTGAAGAGGAAAAAAATCATTTTTCACATTTTCTGATGAATAATACACTGCATACGCATTTTTCGCTCCGGCAGGCAGGCCTCCAATTAAATTTGGTTCAAAAATTAACAGAAAAATTTTGAAATAAAAGTACTTAACGAAGACGGTGTCAATTCTTATTTTTGGACCTTGGCTCCCTGATATCATGGTCTGGGCTATCCTCTGAAACGTGTTTATTACAATATCGTGAAAATCTACACCAGCCAATAAGCGAAGCTGACAAACGGATTTCAAACCAGAAGTGAAGCCTAAAGCGTCCTTAAGCAACCTCCAGACCATGAATTCTGGATGAATTTAACAGTGTGTTT
>JAODXP020001504.1:0-22648 GCA_027497455.2 Sardinella longiceps | reverse complement strand
ATTCAGTTGTAATTATCAAATTTAAATGCATGCAAACCCATCTGAACAGATTATTACAGCTATCTGAATATTGCCTGTTATCAGTTTATTGCGATCATGTAAACACAGGCAGTGTTATTATGTACATAGTGATGATAACATAATAAGATCCCAATCACTAGGCTGCAAACTGTTTTCTGGTATGAAAACCTAAATGTTAGAAAGATGTTACTAACTTTTCTGCTGTGTAGCAGATCCTGTTTGTCTGGCTTGAGTGCAGATTTTCATTTTTCTCAAAGAAATATCCTGTCACACATCTCCCTTCAAATTCA
This sequence comes from Sardinella longiceps, assembly GCA_027497455.2. NCBI lineage: Eukaryota > Metazoa > Chordata > Actinopteri > Clupeiformes > Clupeidae > Sardinella > Sardinella longiceps. The sequence goes on along the minus strand of JAODXP020001504.1, from coordinate 22,337 downwards.
TGTAATTTCTTCAGGTCATCGCTGGCTAAAAACAGCTCTGTAAAGACAAACACGCAGTAGAGTTGACCTGTGACCTTCAAAATCATTGTCCCATCATCATGACTGATATGTCTTTAACACGTTCCTTTTCCTCTACTTACTGTTAGGTATAAGATGTCATCTGTAAGCTACATTATAAAAATACACCACAGAGTTTGTGTGAATTTAGGTTCTTCAGAAAGAAACCAGTAAGAGTTGCAACATTCCCAACATTGTTATTTACAAAAGTGCACACTATATACCACTTTATTTTGACTCACTCAGTGCAGAGTCTTGCACCTGCTCAGATGTCCCCAGGGTCCTCCTGCAAACTCTCCTCATGTACAGGGCTATGTGGCTGAGGATAATGAGGGGGGGAGGCAGCCATGGCTTCTCCTGATAGACCATGATGTAACGGTAGCGGTTATACTTCCACAGTTTGTTTGAGATGGACTTCATGTCAAAGTAGACGTTACTGTCAAAATGAGAGGGACATTTTTTGTGACATTATATTTTTCATCACAGCAAGCATGATGCTTTACATACAGAATACAAAGATTTGTGAGAGCATGTCAAAAGAAGGAATATAACTGACCAAATAAGTTTTTTATAAAGTTCTTTATAATGAAAACTGAATAAAATAGTGAATAGGTTGAGAGTTTATACTTGAAGAAAGCGATGAGGATGTTGACCATGATGATGTACTGGAAGAAGAGGTACACAGCCTGCAGGAATGGAGTGATGAAGGCACCGGGAACACAAGTGGCATTTTCCACGGCACATGCTGAGACACCACAGACAGAAAAGCCCAAAGTCAACTCCTACAGGAAGTTACCACAGAAAGAACCCTGACAGGAACTCTTTCAGGTGTCCATTTCCAAAAAAAGCTTAAATGCTAAACTGTTAGTTAGTTAGTTAGTTTTGCTATGGGAACTTGTATTAAAAACAACAAAGTTGCTGACTCAGCAACTATGCTTTTGGGATACGGACACCAGACAACATATTGTCAAATCACACCCACTAGTTTTGGTTTTGGTTCATATGAAACATTTCCATCTAAAGATTCAAGCATAAATCAGTATAGAAACAGAATGCAAATAATGTTCATATTAAATTGAGAAAAACAAAAAAGATGCAAAACGGCTCCAACAGCATGCCACTCACAATCGATTTCCCCCGCATAAACCTCTCCGAAGATCATCCAGTAGGGCTGGAAAACCACGTCTTTAGCCAGAGTCCAGGACGGCTCCTCATCAGGAGAGAGGATGGCCTTCCGTGAGACGCCAAAACTCAGGAGAACGATGGCCATCATGATTACTATGAAAAACATGTTGCTGGTCTGCAGACAAAGTCATGAAAACAACAGAAAGAATAAAAACTGAGACAGAGAGTCTGCACTACTGATCCCAATAATAAAGAGTAGCCAGATGATTCAGTGTTGTCTTTTACTTTCAGTGTAACTGTGCGTTCACACCAACCGCTACTAAAGCTACAAAAACGCTTTTGTAGCTCAAAAAAGCAGCTGCTTAATTTGCTGTGTTCGCCCAAATCGCTCTATCGCTCATGACGTGCCTGTTGTCATTCCCATTAACATCACAGCGTTTAGATTTTACAGCTGAAACGCGTCTTAGCTAATTTGCATAAAGTGTTTTTTAGCTTTCTTTTAGCCGCTCAAATTGCTCAAGTCGCCGAACTTTTACAGCTGGTAGCTTTTGTCGCTCTTGCCCACAGAAAGCGAGAGGCTTCCAGCGATTTTACAGCTTTAGTAGCTCTTGGTGTGAACATACAGTAATCCAGTGATGGCCAAACCAAGGCCCAGGGGCCAATTGTGTCCCTTTGGTGTCCTTCATGTGGAATGACCTTCATGTGGAATGCCATGACCTCTAAAAATGCTAATGTGGCCATTGTGTTGTGACATTAATCTAATATTAATATTAGCTATAGTTCACTTGTAATTGGCTGAAAAATTGGCTGATTTTTGGGGTTTGGCCAATGCTAAGGACACCAGTTCTCAAAGTAGGGTCTGGGGAACACCAGGGGCCACATAAAGCATTATTTTCATAGTTTTTATATACTGTAATCCCATGCAAACCACAGTGTAAGCGTGGACTGCTGCACTCTAAGCAGTGGGGGATAATGATAATAGAATATAATGATATTTCAGAGATGCAATTATTCACACATACAGTACAGGTAGGGTTTGGACAAACTCACCATCTTTGTGATCATGGTGAGGTAAGGACCAGCATGTTGGTTGACAGCCAACAGGTCCAGGACCCGGACAAACCAGAAGATCACATCCAGGCAGTAGACGATGTGCCCAGCCGTCCGCAAAGACGAATCCCACCTCAGCGCCAACCCCACCAGGAACAGAAGGATTGCGACACAGTCCGAGACGTTCCAGTACTCGCTGAACCACACCTTCAGCTTCTTGCTCAACTTCCTAGGCTCTGACATCAAAACCTGTCAAAATTAGAGTCCAAGTAAACAGCATTGTAAACACTACAGAAAAAAAACACAGTGTTTATTTTAAGAGGTGCCGCACAGCGCTGGAGACAATCAGGTCAAAAGTTGAACTCTGTGTGAGTGGTACAAATAAAGAAGGCAGATAAACTTGTTGTGTGAACAATGTGTAATCCTGTGCTGTTGCACTGATAGCAGATAAAGGACTGCCGATAATTATGATAAAACATTAATAGAAGCGTCTCTGGTGGAATGTGTTGTGACCGTTGGTAAAGTTCCAAAGGCACGTGCAGTTCATTCAACGCTGATCGAGTAGGGGTGAGTGGGTTGCAAAGGAATCACACCATAAAATCATATCAGCCTAAAGACGAAAGTCAATGGCCTTTGATATCAGCACATACTGTACTATACAGCACGGTGGAATTCAAGGAATATGTTCATTCATTAGCAAAATCCTGTTCACAGCTTCAAGAATAGGTTTATTCTGTTCTGTTTGTTCTTTAACACACGCCTGTATGGAACATGTATGCCTTGTGTCAATATTTTCTCCCTGTACTTCACTCTATATACCTGAGTATGCTATACCTGTATGTGCAGTGGCTCTGGGACTAACCGCTTTTCTCTGGAAAGAATATCTATAAAACTTGATTCTGAGAATAGTACAATTAAGTTTATGACTCTATCCCTAGCTTCTAATGTGTTATATAAATGCTGTTTCTGAGAATAGCACAATTAAGTTTATGACTCTATCCCTAGCTTCTAATGTGTTTTATAAATGCTAAACATTAAACACATTCTGAGAAAAATAAAACCCCTTCTCCTCCATGATCCTTGTTGACATCTCTGCCTCACCTCCCTAGCCTTCTCCACTGCTGTTGATAAGATGTAAGCGATGACTAGCCATTCCTGAGCGCTGGGATATTCCTCCATCCTCACCAGGACTGTGTAGGAGTACAGCATGAGGAAAGCCAAGTAGGACATCTGGAAAACAAGCCATATTAACACATGAAGAAAGGATAAGAAATAGGTTGGATATAACATCTTAGAAAAACGTTTGCGCAAGCTAAATTGGAAAATACACAGGGGTGCCATGGCTCAATGGCTAGAGCGTCAGACCATTACTGTGGGACCCGGGTTCGATTCCGACCCGAGGTCATTTCCCGATCCCACCCCATCTCTCTCTCCCATGTATTTCCTGTCCATCTCTATACTGTCCTATCTGATTAAAGGCAAAAAGCCCAAAAAATAACTTAAAAAAAAAAAAAAAAAATTGAAAACACACATTTCTTCCGATATCCCCCCCGAAAGCCCCACGCCTCCAGAGAACCGAACGAGCACTGAAGATGGCAAAGAGGGAGGGGAGAGGAGGGAGGGGTTTCACAATCCCTATTTAAAGTGACACTTTCCATCATGGAGGACCTTAAATGAGAATTCCTGTGTGAGTCAATTGCTGGCCCATCTTTAACCTTTAGAGAGCCATAGTCTTGTCTGCTGAAACACAGATAACATCTGGAAAGGTGAGAAATGTCCTGCACTTACTGTATGGAACCAGAATTTGACCACTGGCGCGTTGTAGAAGTCATATAACTTCCTTATCCACTTTATCCACTGTGAGAAGAAATGTGAGGGTCCTTGACCATCTGCCGCTTTCTCGGCATCGTAACCCTGTGAGAGACACTCAACAGCTGCATTTTAACACGCAAGTGAAGCCATTGTATTGGACTTTTATATTCAAGCTATAGCAGAAAAAAATACGATATCTGAATTCCCCTACAGCCGCTTACTGCATTGGCTGTTCCATGTGGGTTGTTTGTGTCAAGCCCACGATTGTCCGATCCAAACTGCAATGCTTCTTGGGATTGGGGGACGTGTGACATTTGTGCCTGGCTCTTAAACTCCAGGAGTTGGATGGACACTGGTACCAGGATGCAGAGGATAATCTGTTGCATTCACATTCACACACATAAACACCAAACACATCCACATGTATACATATTATATAAATAGTGGGTAGATGCAATATTCACAATGTGCGATTACATACACTTATACACACATAGACTTACAGTATCAATGAATGCCAATGAATATGCACAAGTTCAAACACACACACACACACACACACACACACACACACACATATCCAATTACACATAGATACACAAACACACATATCACCATCAGCTGTACAGATCTAGAGGAAGTCTGGTAATTACTGCAGGTCTGGTAATTAGTCCAAACAGCAAACATAAGCTAGAACAACACAAGGGTAGACATTTTGTATATTTCCATGCTTAGGAAGTCCTTCCCAGTGTTTTGTGTATTTTGTGTCTACTGCCTGGACTTACTAATTAGTTCAGCAGCAGGAGGCAGAGCCCAGCGTGACTGTGTGTGTGTGTGTGTGTGTGTGTGTGTGTGTGTGTGTGTGTGTGTGTGTATGCGTGTGTGTGTGTGTGTGCTTTCTTGTTATGATATCTTTTTCACGTGTTTTATACACTTTTATACAATCATTGCTTTATTTTCATTATATTATAGGAACAGAAATATGGAAATATCACTCATATGCAAACGTGATATTAAGGTTGCGAAAAGTAAAAAACAGTGAAATTCACCATGCCAGTCCCTTGTAACAACTAAAATTCTTCTATTGATGGTCTCAGCAAGTCAAGCAGACCTGGCGTGCATTTCCCAACAAACTAACTAAATAACTTAGCAACTAACTAACATCTCACTTTGCTAGTTATAGCTAATAACCGAACTTCTGGAGGGTATTCCAAGAAGGCAAGCTTGGAGTAGTGGTTAACATCATAATAGAGGAGCTTCGACTCCTGATTCCCTTAAATAAACAAAGCCAGCAGGCTCCTCTGTTAGCAGGTTTACGACTATCACTAGGTTAAAGGATTAAATCTACTCATAGTCCTGTTGTTCATAATGCTAAGTGCTGTTCATAGCTATGACAATTACCTAATTTTGTGCAACATAGGCCTACACTAGATAGCGAAACGGCAGCCAACGCTAACAGATGTGGGCAAATGAAAACAGTAAGGTTTTGTTTTCTTATGCCCACATCTTTTACTGTGACTGCCGTTTCGGCATTGCGGTCTGCATTACACGAAATTGGTAATTTTCGTAGCTATTGACAGCACTTAGCAATGTGAAACAACAGGGCTTGGTTTGCTCCGGATAATTCCTTTAACTTAGCCAGGTTCATCACTTAACCACCAACTGTGAATTTACCCCCCAGCATGTCGCCACCAAAGCCCTCCTTCACCTTAAACCAGGAGTTCTTCCTCATGTTGAGTCGGCCCATCCACAGGTCAGTGAGCAGCATCTGGGTGCAGGTGTGGGCCACGAAGGACCTCAGGCCGGACGACACGGCCATCTGCAGGCAGGTGAAGTGGCTCCAGTCCTTCATCTCGGACGTCAGGAGCTTCATGGCCATGCACTCATTCTCTCGGAAGGCCTTGTCCAGCAGGTCCACTGCCAGCTGTCCAAACTCACTGAAGAAGATTGGAAAAATTGCAAAAATTATTATAGTTTTGTTTGGTGGTAGTTATTTCACTCTACTGATTTGAGTGCATACAATATGTGTGTGGTTCACCCTTTGAAATATTCTAGAAACTGTACACAGGTGTATTCTCCCCTTGTAGAAGTATGACTAATTTTTGGTCGGTTAGGTGAACTTCATGAACTTCATGAGCTAACACCCAGAGCTAAAAATGGCTGGTGTAGTCCATGATGAGCCACCGCTGACTGTGTGAAACTTTGTGTGTGTACTTCTGTACAAAATACATCTATTTCAAGAACTTCACCAGAGAAAGAAGATTTGTTTGAGATTATATAGTTGCGTTATGATGTTTCTGAATCTGTATAGCGTGTGTACTAACAGCGAATAAGTCTTGAGTTCTTCCGCGAGGCTGTCGGCCATGTTGCTTTCTCTGGCCTCGTTGGCCATGGCCCTGTAGAGTTTGCAGGCCACCACGGCCCTGGCCATGGCCTGCTCCCCATGCTGCCACAAGAAGAGCGCCATCTGTTGGCGTCGCTTCAGCACTGCCCACACAAACAGGTCGTTGAAGTTGTACACGTAGAGAGAGGGCTCACTCAGTTCGGTGCTGGGGCCGCCCACCTTCACCTCAGATGGGTTGTCAGATTTGTCCTAAAAGAAAGATCACAAATTAAGGTTCCAAGAGTCCAAAATCAGTCGCTTGGAGTCTAAAACATTATCCAATCCCATCTCTCTTGATCACTTGCTTCCCGTCATTTTTCACTGTTCTAAAAATCTAGGCGCCACGATAACGCGCAAGGTCTCTCCCTATCCTGTCCCCCATGCAGTGTCTGTCATTGCCATTGTCATGTTAAGGCTTTGCCATTGTCATTGTCATAATAAATGCCATGTCTGTGTATTTCACTGTTGGGATAGTGAGGAACTGAATTGCCCACTGATGGGATAAATAAAGTCACCTGAATCTGAATCTGAATCTGAATCTGAATCTGAAGTGGACTAAGGTGTAGATGACGCATGAAAAGTAGCAAAGACCCTGGGGTTTGCAGTCTGATCATTGCCTTCCTACGTGATTCTGCTTGATTCTCATCTCCCTTCAGTACTCCATCTAGGACTCCAACTATTGGCCTCGTTTGCTTAAAGGAAAATACCGGAGTGAATTCAAGCATAGCCCTGTTGAAAGAGCTTGGTAAATGCGCTAGTTAGCGAGTGGAACAAAATAATTTGGTACCGTACAGACCGAACAGGAACGCAGAAGCGAACAGGCACTTTACACTGAATCAATGGACCTGACTGTTGGAAACCGATACATCACATCACATCCTGGTCAATCAGTGACAATGCAGTGCATGAATATGATGGCTACTGTAAGTATCAAGGGCTGATCCAATCTTTTTGGATTGAAACATCTCTAACGAACAACCGTTTCTCAATAGCTGGAATCACAGACCCTCATACAAAGAGAAGCAGAGACCAAGGGGCTGGCCACAAACTCAATTATTCCACAATTATTTTACTGAAAAAACATCATTTCGTAAAATGCTCAATGGTGTTTTTTTGCCTCAAACGGCACCTTCCAGGCAGCACAGCCTAAAAGGCACTATCTTAACCCTATTCCTAACCCTAACCCCCTCAACCCTCATCCTAACTCTAAACTAAGGGGAGTCGTGCCTGGAAGGCACCGTTGAGAGCAAAAAATACCAAAGACCTCGTAAAATCCATCCAGTTTAAGAAACTAATACCGGTATGCAACCAATTCTGGATACCTGCAATGGGTAAACACCCCAGATCCTGATAAAGCCATAACCAGCTCATATATAAACATAAAAAAAAACAAATAATGACGTCTTGTTTTGACTGACTCTGTGTTTGTACGGCTGGGCGGTGCGGAAGAAGTGTGGCCGTAGAGGGTCTTGGCTGAGTGTCCGGCAGAGGAGAAGCCACCTCTCTGTCTGGAAAAATGACCGGAACTCTCTGGAGCATTTCCCTGAAACAACAGCAACAACAACAAGTCCAATGAGCATCTACATTTACATTTATGCATTAAAGGAAAATACTGGAGTGAATTCAAGCATAGCCCTGTTGAAAGAGCTTGATAAATGCGCTAGTTAGCGAGTGGAACAAAATAATTTGGTACAGCACAGACCGAATGCGAACGCGGAAGCGAACAGGCACTTTACACTGAATCAATGGGCCCTGACTGTTGGAAACCGAAAGTAAGATCTGAGGTTACATTGACTCAATGTAACGTGTTTCGTGTTCGCATTAGGTCTATGCTGTTCGAAATTCTTTCATTTCATGCGAAATATATTGCTGTTAGAAGCCTTGTGCAAAAAGACTATGCTTAAACTTACTCCGGAGCTATCCTTTAATGTTCACAATGTGTGTTATGTCATGTCATATCGTTCCATTGTGGGACCACCACATTGTGGGACCACAATGGAAATAAGCTCTAGGGATTTATTGTGTAATCCTGACTGTCTTGTTAGAAGGGATGGTGCGGTGTTTTATCTGTATCATGTTCTTTTGTTTTAAAATCTGAGTTGGTCAAATAAATCAAATCAAATCAAATCAAATGTTTATAACAGGCATTACTGCTGCTTGTACGTTCTCACCTGAGCAGTCAGACGGCTATAGACGGCTCGGAAGCTCTTGCGTGTGTAAGAACTGCGGTAAGCTCCACCAATTAGATACTCAATCAGCAGGCCCACATCTATGAGAGAGACCCTGTATCCAGTTGGGAGGTGGCCCTGTGAGAATCCACACATACAGTACACAATGAATGACAAAGGCACACCAACAACAACAACAACAACACATTGGATTTCTATAGCGCCTTTCTAGACACCCAAAGCGCTTCACATGTTGAGGGGACCTCACTGACCACCACCAGACATGGGATGTCATTAGCACATTGTGAGGCAAGTTAACTTAACAGTAGGCATATCTTGATGTGCCCAAAATACTAGAAGATATGTTTTATATCATATTTTTTTTTTTTTTTTTTTTTTTTTTTTTGCATTTACCTTTTTGACATCCTCAACTAAGTGATGAAGAAAATTATCTGTTGGGCCCTGGTGCTATGGGAAAGAGGGATGAAAATAAATGAATATTGAACAAACCGTAAATGCTTACATACAAAAGTAAATCCTTACATAGTGTACAACAGTACACACAGACACAACAGAGTTACGATCACTTGAACTTAGGACAAGGTGTTACTTTGTGTGTGAAGAAAACATTAACATATCTGTCAAAGGCAATTCCAGTGACATGAATACAGAAAAAAAAGGTTCTGTTATGAAATGTAAACAACAGCAGTAAACTATGGGATGATAAATGATTGTGTCTTACCGTATTGTAAAGCTCTTCTAAGCGGGATACGGTCAGAAAGCGAGTCATTGTCATGCCATTCTCAATCAGCAACTTCACAAAGCTCACACGATCCATGACCAGGGCATCCAGCATGGCCTGCTCCAAGGAACCGACCTTCACACACACACACACACACACACACACACACACACACACACACACACACACACACACACACACACACACAGCGTAACAGTATCATATGTATGGGTGTACAGACCAGAAATTCTGTGTGGAATTCTGTGTCTGTGTGTGTGTGTTTGTGTGTAGGGGTGACTCCTCTGTTTTGTGTCACACTCCTAGGCTTGTTAATTAATTTGCTCACTAATTAGATAATTAGGATAATTACTAAACCAGTGGCTGTAACTAATTAGCAGAAATCACCATCTCATGATGTGGGTAGAGACATTTAATCAGTATCACTAGTGCTGCATTTCCCTTCTGCGTCTGTAAAAACTGCGCCTCACTGCAGCGTTAAGCCGGCCGCACACCGGTTCCGACAGCATTGCGGAGCACTTTCGAATCCGACAATTTTGCCTAGCACCTAGCACAGTAGCCAGTGAAATTAACATTGGATGTCAATGGGCGGCTCCGACAAAATAGACTTGAATCGTGATTCACAATCGACGGCGGAAGAGTTCGGCGCTGGTGTGCGGGGTTGCATTGAAAACAATGGAATCGAATGTTGGAAGCAGAGTGCTGAGCACTGTGTCGGAACCGGTGTGCGGTGGTCTTCACTGTACCTGCCAGTGTTGTCCATACACCAGGATGTGTTTCTTAGCAACGTCTGCCCTGTCCCAGGCTAATGCGATGCTCAGCTGCTCCGGTGGAGGGGCCCTCATACCTGACACACCAGACACACACACACACACACACACACACACAGCATCATCCAGCTGATATCAAATCTTTGGTTTCAACAATGAGAACAAAAACAATCTTTGAACGTCCCATTTTTCTTCCCAAACTTCTTTCGCTTCTGACTTAATGTGATTTGTAAACACATGAAATTTTGAAATCCTTTTTTTAAGTTCTATCTTTTTAAAGTCTAAAAGAATACCAGAGAGGTTCAATGAACTTATTGGCTTGATCTGACAATGTATTAGAATAGAATTAGATTAATAAAATTAATTAATTGATAATTGGTTGCTGACTGTGTCTTTATTAATTGTGGTTATGAAAAGAAAACATGTGGCTTACGTATGAGTTAATATGGGTTACTTCAGTTACCTTTTAGTGAGGCTGTCAAAATTGCTACATCCGCATCAGGCTGATCCTCCGAGTCGCAGTCATAAACTGTGATCTGGTTTGAGAGATAAGTAGAGAAATGGCTGATCAGAGCTCAAAACATACAAACAATGAACAAGACAGTCGTCATAGAACTACAATGGAGTATATGTTGGACTTTGGACTTCCACAGCTTTCAGAAATACAGATTTTTAAATCGGACCTTAAGAACAAATTTGACAAAGTTCTTAAGAGGCCATTGTGCTTGGGCTCTACACCAGACTTGTTATGCTTGCGACACGAGTGCTTCCTCTTTGCAGTGTCTCTATCTCGACCTTTAGGTGACCTTTCCTCTATCAACTCCCAAACACTTCAATGGACTGCACTAGTATCACATTTGGGTGGGTAATCTCATAGGCCCTGAGATGCAATGGAATCAGGAACACCCACTCACCCACCCCCCTCAAAGTAGTAACTGAGTCTCCCATCACTGCAGAGAGACCCAGTACAGTTCCTAAGGGTTGCCCCCCCCCCTCACTACCCCCAACCCCCCACCCCCTTCACCCGTCTCCAGCAGCTCTCCTTCACTTGGAGTGATTCACATCCACTCAGAGCCCCGACGTGTCCAGGGAGCAAATTAATCCCCACACTTCCATTAATATGGAAATATGCTTCACGGCCCATCATTCCAATTAGTCCTCCACGCTCTTAATTTAGAAACGCAAGAGCTAAAAAAGAAAGAAAGAAAGAAAGAAAGAAAGAAAGAAGGGGATGGAGGGAGAGAAAGAACATGTGATGGGTGGGTGTGGCCAAACTCAAGCATTCTGTTTGATGATTTGAACGTTGCGGGGTGGGCGGTGGGCGGTGGGCAGTGGGGGGTGATGGTGGTGGTGGTTCGCCGGCGCTCCATGACTGGAGTGTTGAGACCCAATGCTCAGCAGGCGTCGCTGGCACACACAACAGTGTGCTCACCACACATCGTAGGGATGGGGAGAAAGGAGTGAACGAGAGAGGGAGGGAGAGAAGGAGAGAGGGAAAGCAGGGGGGAGATGGAGGGAGGGAGAACTTAGTGATTGAATGAGAATGCAAATGAGGAAAGGAGGACACAAAAGGAAAGGAACAAGAGTAAAACAAAAGAAGAGGAAAATTAAGGAAACTAAGAAACATTAGACGAAATAACAAATTATAAAAAAAGTGATTAAACACATTTTTTTGTAACTATAAAAACTTTAATTTAATATTCATATCTTTGTGCAGTAGTACTAAAAGCTTGTAGTAACTGAACCTGAATGTAACTATCAGGAAATGTGACTGAAAGTTCAGTAAGGTTCACAGGAAATGGAAGTTGATGAGATGCGATAAACACAGATATGCATGATGTGTGTGTGTGTATGTGAGAGAGAGAGAGAGAGAGAGAGAGAGAGAGAGAGAGAGAGAGAGAGAGAGAGAGAGAGAGAGAGAAGAAAGAAATAGAGAGGCGTAATACAACCCCCAAGCCCTATGCTCAAGACTTTAGTACACAGCCTGCTGTACTTACAGCCTCCCTGTGGTCCAAGCAGTCCATGAGGACACTGTAGAGTTCCCCGGCCTCAGTCGGGTCCATGCCGAACATGTCCTGAATCCTCAAGAGCAGGTCATCCTTAATGTTCTGATCCATCTGCCTGCACACAGAGAAAATAACAAATACACTCAGAAACATAGCCAAAACACACACACACACACACACACACACATATGCATACACATTGAAATGTGAGTATGCACACACACACACACACACACACACACACACACACACACACACACACACACACACACACACACACACACACACACACACACACACACACACACACACACATTCCATAGCATCTGTCTGCACACTTCTTTACCATCACCTCCGGTCTTCACAACTCTGTGTCTTTCTAATCCCTTTTGTCCTGTGTATGTACAGTATGTGTCCATCATTTTGATCAAATGTGTATCTTGTAATGGATGCAACCGAGTGTTTGGATTTCCCAAGGGAAGAATAAAGTACTATCTTATCTTATGTTATGATCTCTCTCTCTCACACACACACACACACACACACACACACACACACACACACACACACACACACACAATAGATACTGTACAGTATATACAGTAACTGAGACCCATGCAGGCATACAGTAAGTGTGCAGTGGATATATATATTATATAGATCACCTGTCCCCAGCGGTCTGTTTGTGCATGAATGCCAGCAGATCAGCAGCCCTCCCTGTCCTTATGTTATCATCACACACACACACACACACACACACACACACACACACACACTAGAGTTGTATGTCTCGAGACCGGTCTTGGTCTCGAGACCGGTCTCGAGACCAATTTTACGTGGTCTCGGTCTCGTCTTGGTCTTGACAGTGTATTGTCTTGGTCTTGTCTTGGTCTCGGATCTCTTGGTCTTGTCTTGGTGTCAAGACCAAGACCAAGAGAAGATAAATACATTTAATAAATATATATTTTAACAATCAAGTTGCCGGTTTAAATGACAGCCTAAACAATGAGACGCGTCAAAACGAAAGTGAGAGTGCGCAAAAGACACCCCTTGCTACAGCAGAGCAAGGCTCTCAAATGCATTTATGGGCCGGTCTCTCAGTGACAGAGAGCCGCGCACGTTCAGTTAGATGCAGCTCTAAATTACTCTCCTTAAAGTTTAGCCTACTTTCCATTCCCAAAATATAGGCAATTTAATTATGAAATGTTCGTGTATGCATAGGAAAGTGTTATGACGGCTGAGCGAGATGTCATGCTAGTTAACATTATCTCTAATGTATTTATGGGAATTAAATTTTTCATCTTTCATTTTCGTAAATTTAGTATAGGCTACCGAGACACAGACATCGTAAAAAACTCCCGTATTTAGTGCTTCATGGACGCTTGTGAAGGATGTCAAATCTTCCTGCGAGTGACTCCTATCAGGCGATAAATGAACGCCGTTGATGTATTCTCAAAGTTATCTCTATTGCACCCCGAAAGAATCCATTCCACTTGATGTAATAGCGAATGTATACCGCTGAGAATCCGCTCCGGGTTTTGCATTAGCCTACCAACTCAGTCACCGCATGTAGTGATGAGAATCATCAAGCAGTAAAAGTGAATGCTGCACCAGCCCTATTGTCATCTCACAAGTAGGCTAGCTTCTGCTAAAATCGTATCCTTGTGTTGTATGTTCTCAAAATTAACTCAGGCCATGTTCATTTAATTTTCAATTAGAAGTAGGCTTAGTATAGAATCTTTGGTAGTATAGACAGAGTATGCTAGAAGGCCTGGTTGGGTTGCCAACTTTCAGAAATACCGTTGGCACACTGCATGTTGTGTTACATCTAAAACTAAAGGAAACAAAATAAAAAGTAGAATTCACCCATCAAGTTGGCCTATTGTGCCACATTCATCTCATGATAGCAGTAGGTTTAAATGCTTTAAAAATTTAAAGGAGCTAGCTATTAAAAATGCACAAAAAAAACATTAAAAAAAATTCTAATGTGCCACCTGGCTTCAGAAACCCGCTCTCTAGTTTTACCAGTAGAGGCAATAGAATAGAATTGAATGTAATGGAGTTGACTTTGTCATTTTCTCAGCTACCCAGAAATGATTTTCTACTGGTTGAAATGTCTGGAGCATGGACATCTCGCTGGTAGACCTTAACTCATCGTAGTGGGTGACTAGGAGACATCCCCCTGCTGGTATTTAATTAGCCTAATATTGCTATAGAGTAGGCCTAACACTCATTTTTGTCACCATGAGTTCAGTAGGCGGTTTGTGCTGGTAAAAGCAGGGTATTTTTTTTTTAATTATTGGTTCAACAGCTATCAAAAAATATATCAAAACAGTTTTTATCTTCTGACCACATTGCTATCCGTATCCACATTGTTGCTAGCAGTTGAAATAATACTCCCTAATATGAGTTGAATGTTAGCCAAAGTTGTTTTTCAAATCAAGTTATAACTTCCAATATAGCCTAGTCTACTTTTTTCCGGTCTCGTTCTCGGTCTTGGTCTCGGCCTCAATTTTTCTTGGTCTCGTCTTGGTCTCGTTAGCCTCTGGTCTTGGTCTTGTCTTGGTCTCGTTAGCCTCTGGTCTTGGTATTGTCTTGGTCTTGGTCTAAGCGGTCTTGACTACAAGTCTAACACACACACACACACACATTCACACACACACACACACACACACACACACACACACACACACACACACACACACAACACACACACATTCACACAGAATAGAAACTGTACAGTATACTGTAACTGAGTGTGCAGTGAATAAACATAGATCACCTGTCCTCAGCGGTCTGTTTGTGCACGAACGCCAGCAGATCAGCAGCCCTCCCCGTCCCCTCAAACACCACGACAGGCACCGGGGGGGCACTCTTCACATACTCCAGTATCAGAGACAGCAGGCCCGGACCACCCTCCACCACCACACACACCACAGGAACACCCTGGCACAGTCCTGTCCCACACACACACACACACACACACACAAACACACACACACAGACACACACACACAGACACAAACACACACACACACAGACACAAACACACACACAGACACACACACACACACACACACAGACACAAACACACACACACATACACACACACACACACACAAAGACACAAACACACACACAAACACACACACACGTACACACATACACACACACACGTACACACACACACACACACAAAATAAACAAATTCTTACACACGTGTAAATGCAGACACGCACACACACACATTACATACCATTTTGATGTTATAATCTGGCTTGTCAGGCTAATGCAGAGCTTAACTTAAACCCACATTTAGGCCAGATTAGCACAATTAAAAGAGCACATTAGGAGAAATATTTCACCATAAACAGAATAAGCTGAAACTGATTTTGAATACAAATACATGAGTCATGCATGCACGCTATTTTTAGTGTGTAACCACTGCAGTGACATATTCAGTTACACACACACACACACACACACACACACACACATTCACACACACACACACACACACACACACACACACACACACACACACACACACACACACACACACTCACTCACTCACTCTCTCTCTCTCTCTCACACACACACACACACACACACACACACACACACACACACACACACACACATTCACTCACTCACACACACTCACTAGGGTGAATCTTCTGTGAGCGGACATGTCTCTCCAGTCTCTTCCTCAGATCCAGCTGCCCTCCACTTTTTCCCAGAGTGCCATCGTCCACAAGCAGGAAGTGGGAATGGAAACCGTTTAAACAAACCCGCTTGCTCAGAGGGTTCCCTACAGTCTGATAAGGTCTAAGTACCTGGCACAGGTGAACAACACAGGTGAAATAAGCAAAGCAAAGTAAAGCAACGACCAGGGTTCCCATACCTTGAAAAGCATCTAATTCAAGGACTCTCCTTGCTCAATTGCCGCTAGTTCAAAGGCACAACACACCATAGTTTGGGACACTGATCAAGGTGAACTGCTGTTACACAACGCAAAAATGTTTCATATAATTACTATCAGACTTAACAGAAGGTCACATACACATATATATAATTAAAAATAAAAGTAGTCTTGAATACCCAAACACTTTAATGAGTCATTCTATGTAGATTATGTGGTTTCTTGCCTTGTTATAATGCAAATTCAAGAACTTTTACATTACTACTTTCAAAAGTCCAAGTTTATTTTTCTCAAACCCATCAGCTTTCAAGGGCTTAAAGGACTCATGAGGACTGACCAAGAGAGCAGAGAGAGAGAGAGAGAGAGAGAGAGAGAGAGAGAGAGAGAGAGAGAGAGAGAGAGAGAGAGAGAGAGAGAGAGAGAGAGAGAGAGAGAGCAGAGAGAGAGAGAGACAGAGAGAGAGAGAGAGCAGAGAGAGAGAGAGAGAGCAGTTTTCCCTACTGTGATTGGGTGGGGTGGGGTGGGGTGGTGTGGGCGGGCGGGTTGACATTTGGGTGTATTTTTGTACCTGTTGTGTATCCTCTAGGATACATGCCGACGTTATATGTATTGTAATGTGTCCTGTCTCATACTTTTTGCATGTTTCACTATGTCATGTCCATATGTTTTTGTATTATTTTTCTTTCGGGTTTCCCCACTGTAAAGCAACTTTAAGTAGCTTATTAGGGGCCTTCCCCAATCAGTATCCTCATGAATTTAAAGAAAATTGTACAAATATCTTACATGATACTGAATAAAAAAGTCATCATCATCATCATCATCATCAATGTGAGGAGCTGAACTCACATCTTTTCCAATCAGATCAGTGTGGTTCTCAATAGCACCCCAGGGAGTAATTCCAACGGTGTTCCTCTTACGCAGGTCATGGGTGCCATACTCTTTCACTGCTTCCCCGACATACCTGGACGCACCTGTAACACAAGAAACAAGAATTTCGCTTTCACAGTGGAGAAGGTAAACATGAGACATGAGACAGTTCAAAAAGAGCAGACTATTTTAGGGGCCTTTTGCATTTATTATGACAGGATAGTAGAGAGTGAGAGAATAACGGGGGGAGAGAGAGAGGATTGGGATATTACCTCAGGTCAGACTAATACCCAGTTTTATGGATGACACCTTAGTTCACACAGCCACCGCACCCCCAAACTATTCTACTTAAAGGAATAGTTCACCTCTTTTTGATAGTTGGTTATTCACCCCCTTACCTGGAGTTACATATGTGGGTAAGAGCATTTTGGTCTCAGCGCATGTGTTGTCCTATACTCTGGCAACCCCAATTTTTCCTTTAGCTTAGCATAGATGCTAGAAAGTAAA
This sequence comes from Sardinella longiceps, assembly GCA_027497455.2. NCBI lineage: Eukaryota > Metazoa > Chordata > Actinopteri > Clupeiformes > Clupeidae > Sardinella > Sardinella longiceps. The sequence continues at coordinate 4,910 of JAODXP020001504.1, read as the reverse complement.
GTTGCCAAAGAGTTGCTATCTGGCAACATTACATTCCAGCACCTATGCTAAGCTAAAGCTAAAAAAATGGGGAAAATTGGGGATGCCATACTAAGAAAATGCAAGCACTGAGAGCAGAATGCTTTTACCCACAAAAGTAACTCCTGGTAAGAAGGTGAATAACCAATTTCCATAAAGAGGTGAACTATTCCTTTAAACATCCCTTAGATACTGGAGCTCACCTGTGTTGATGCCGTCTGTGAATATCCAAGCCCCTGTGGTTTCTGCTGCTCGGACAAGACCTTTGCAGAAGGCCTGTGAAACCTTCGGGTGAAGAGGGAAGTTGTCGGCCCCGCCGTGAACAGAAATGACCAGCTTGGGCAGCTCCATCTGCCACTCTCTGAGCATCAGGTGCGCCAGCTGCTCCACTTTGGTTTCACACGACAGCCTGGCATACTGCAGACACACAGAACCACAAGAACGCTCAGGTCTCAGCCCTTCAAGTCGAAAAGAGTACACACTACTACCACTTGCTGTTTTCTCAATCAATCAGAATGGATTAATAAATGAGGTGGAAACAGAGCTCTTCATTGCCTCATTGCAGACCTCTTCATTGCATGGTCAATCTATGCATCAGACTTTACGGATACTTCATTAGGCCCCAGGCAGGTAGGCTGAGTCCATGAGGCGTGGATCTGCCCAAGGTTTCTTCCAACAAAATTATTTACAAAGCGAAGGGAGTTTTTTCTTGCCCCTGTTTCTCATGGATGCTTCCCGTACTGTCTGTAAAGCGCCGCGAGACACTGTACTGTATTTGAGCGCTCTACAAATAAAATTGAATTGAATTGAATTCAAGTCGAAAAGAGTACACACTACTTACAGGGGTGGGCAATTATTTTGGCAGAAGGGCCACATTGGATTTTAGATTTTGATTAACGGGCCGGATGTTAACAGTCAATGGGTTGATGGGGGTTGATGCCGGTAAATTGGCAAGTCTTAAACAAAAAGCCCCACTTCAGAGGACATGTTAACTTGCTGGAATAAAAGAGAGGGATTTGATAAATTTGATAAATCAGGCCTATAATCCAAGTCACCTTGCCTAAATGAGTAATTATTCTATTTTGGGAAGGCTCAACGGGCCGGGTTAAATAGCTCAACGGGCCGCATGTGGCCCCCGGGCCTTAGCTTGCCCAGGTATGCACTACTATCACACGTCCACTTGCTGTTTTCTCAATCAATCAGAATGGATTAATAAATGAGGTGGAAGCAGATCTCTTCATTGATCACCATCTATAGCCCTATGGAGCTTGAAAAGTGGGCATGTCTTCTGACTATTTGGCCACCATAACTACAGGCCAGTTTACACTCTTGCCATTGAGAATAAATAGAAAACACTGGATTGTTATCAGTCTCATTTTCATGACATGGAGCAAATGAGTGTTGGAAAAAGGGGATGCTGTCACAAGCCTGTTCTCCTCTATGTAGCAGGACCCTTTCTCGCTGGACTCGGACAATCAAACTTGCCACTCCGTCAACTACAACTAACCCACGGCGTGGGAGCTGAACATTCTAACCACTGAGCTAAAAGCCCAGGCTTCCAACTCAGCAGTTAGAAGCGTTCATGAAGGACTAGGGCAGTGGTTCTCAAAGTGTGGTCCGGGGACCACTGGTGGTCCGCGAGCAAGTTCACAAGTGGTCCGCGAATCGATTACCATAATATTATGTGAATTTAGCCATTGACTAGCCATTTAGTCATTATTTGAAGGCCAAAGATTAGTTGGTCACTGAATGTAAGAGACAGACCTGTAATTTACTGTTTATTAAAGCATTTGAAGTGCCTACTCTATAAATTACTTGGTTAAAGGGTAGCAGCATGTGACTTGGCGATGTAAGTGCGATGGCAGGTGGTCCCTGAAAATTTTTTTGGGGGGGCAATGTGGTCCTCGGTCTGAAAAAGTTTGAGAAACACTGGACTAGGGGATGTGAGGATTTACACATACTGCAGTGCCACCCGCTAGTTGCCATCCGTCACATCTACTGTACCCTAGCACTGATGAAAAGAAACTATGTCTGTGGTGGCATGAAGCCAGTAAGAAAGAATTTTCAGCATTTTCTATGGGGTTCCAATGGAGAGCTGGCAGTGCGGCCTTTTAAAATGACTGTATGTCACTTGCCTTGGCCCGACATGACCTCTTTGGACTGTCCTGGAAGTCGACGGAGCCGAAGGCATCGGTTGGACTGCTTTTGGTGTGGAGCTGGACGGACCACTCCTCAGCATCCTGTGTGAGCTCTGGCTGTGTGATGCTCAGAGTCCTGCTGCGGGGGAAAGCAGCGTGCTCACCTATGAGCCTCCCACAGCAGCACCTGCGGAGATCAAAAGAACTGGGTGAGAGATATTAAAGCAGCACCACAAAACTTTTTTTTTTTTTTTTTTTGCACCTTAAAATAATGTTTTCCAAAATCATTCTGAGGGTGCAGCGACTCTGGACAGGATGAAAGTGACTGCTGCCGAATGCTTTGCCTCCCTTTAGCTCTGAAATTGGCTTGCTCCAAATCTGCAGTTTGTGAAATCACTTGCGTAAGGCCCATAGGAGCATTCCTGGCAGCTTAGTTAAAACTAAGCTACATGTGTTTGTAAACCACGCAAATGTGTTTGTAACAACTTGTAGCTTAACAATGCATGTACAGCATAGGTAACAGACAATACTTATTGGGTGCCCACTGGGATTGCTGATCTTGCCATTGCTCATCTACTTTAAAGCAACACCTAGAAACGTTTGCAATGAGTTGTGCTTTCCAGGTTGCAAAAGTTTCTTGGTGTTGCTTTAAAATAGCAAGATCAGCAATCCCAGTGTGCACCGTAAGCCTTGAACTCTCAAAGACTTTAACTGGGAAGCTTCAGCCAATCATGAAGAAGATTCATGTCAGTTATTCCAATGACGATTCAGGGTTTAGAACAGGGGTGTCAAACTAATTTTTATCAAGGGACACATGAGCACACAATCTTTTCCACAGAGGGCTGCCTACATACTGTATGTGGCCACAAACTGTTGTGGGGGGGTTACACATTTCCCCACGTTTCTGATCATCTCCATCTCAGTTGTACTAGCCTGAGTTCTGTTTTCACTTTCAGACCGCATCATTTATTTACTTTCATGTTTTCCTGTCAGTAAGCAGTTCCATGACGCACCTCATATTACATTGTGGTGCATGCGTGGCTGCCAGTATTGCATTGCAGGCTAAACCCAATAGTTATTTTGCAAATTGTTCAAACTATTTTCAAGCCAGTCACATGGCTAAATTCTCAAGCTTTTTGAATTGAAATAATGTGAAGAACCGGATCGGGCCCTTGAGCTGCATGTTTGACTCCTGGTTGAGGTATTGGGATTAGGACAGTCGCCTTGGGCTCATGAGACCTACTGACAAGTAGCACTTAACAGGATAAATTTAATTTAGTGACGCAGTTGAGATTTTTTTTTAAAGACAAACCACTATACCTGATAAGATTTTGGCACACCTGGCACACTGAAGAACATCTGCAAACATAAACATATTTTAGCTGAAGAAAAATTGGAAAAGATGCTTATGTAGGCCTACTTATTATTATTACTTTTTTTTAGCACTTTGGTCAACCTTTGGTTGTTTTAAATTGTGCTATATAAATAAACATGACTATGACTCTGACTACTAATTTGTGAGGCACTGAAAAGAAACCATTTGAACCTGTGTGTGTCCCAGGAAGCAGGAATGAACTTCACACATTCTCTCTTGGAGAAAGTTGCCTCAATCCAAGTTTTACTAGCCTGAAAAAAGGAGAAGAATATTCCTTCAGTCCCATAGTGAAGATCATTGGCCTACCTTTTTGTAATCATGAGTATGACAGAAAATAAAATGGCAGAAGGGAATTTCTACCTATGTGTATTTTTTTTTTTTTTTTTTTTACATGAATGGACTCTACTGATAGTTCACATTGTGTACAAATCATGGCATCATGCCAATCATGGTGAAAGTGAGAATTGGACTGCAAGCACTGGACTATTCGCTTTACATCTGAACACAGTGGGAGAGTCTGGAGCATCAAGAAAAAATTTAGGCAATGTAAATCAGACTTTTTTCATCAGGAAACCCCATGCGAGTCCAAGTGATTCTTTCCAGAGAAATATAATTGAAAAAAGAAATCGCAGGAAGCATGCACACACACATCCCCTTCCTGGAATTGCACGAAATGAATTACTTGCATTCACTTGAGTGCCTGAGTACCACACCCACCTTGCCGGACAAGAACAGAGCGAATTGTTGTGGCCATACATATGGGCTACATACCGGCATCACTGCGTTAACTCATTGGTGTGAAACTGCCTTCACTGCTTGCTCAGGTACCTATGACATAACGGTACTCAAATCTGAAAGCTGAAACTGCAAAAGAAGGAATTCAGTTTGCAATTTGACATGTTAAACCATAGATGCCTTAGATCAACACAGATCTCACGTTTCTTTTAAAAAGCATTTAACTTCCATTAAAGCATTCCATTTCCTGGTCTGAGACAGGCTGTTTTGTTTAGGCTACTGTAAAAACATTTCAACAACACTGACATTTGCTATAGTAGGCCTATTTATACCGTTAATCGAATAGCTAATAAATATGTTATTACCACTAAGTGAGCATATCACATCTAAATATTTAAGGCTACTTTTTTACCGAGTGTCATAGGATAATTCGATGTTATATTAAACAATTACCTCCCATTTGTCACGTCTAGCCGTTTTCTTACATCTCTGTCAGCCACATGCGTGGATTTAGTTCCATGACAAAGTAAGTGGGTGGGATTTCCCGATAGTGCCGATAAAGTGGCGTCATTCTAACTCTTTTTAAACTTAAAATCAACACTAGCAACATCTACATGAGCTGGGGGACTTAATTAGATGTGACC
>JAODXP020001503.1:17500-23379 GCA_027497455.2 Sardinella longiceps | reverse complement strand
GAGAGAGAGAGAGAGAGAGAGACTCACTGTTGTCGGCCAGTGCTTTGAGCAGACAGTCGAGGGATCCTTGTAGTGCATCAGGAGAGCTACTAGCCGACGACACCTTCAGCGTCTTTAGCGCCTCACTGAGGTTATCTGCTCACAAACACACAAGTGAACATATAAACAAACATTAACACACACACACACACACCAACAACTTCAGTGTCTTTAGCGCCTCACTCAGAGTTATCTGCTCACAAACACACAAATAAACACAGAAATAAACACACACACACACGGACACACACACACAACAACTTCAGTGTCTTTAGCGCTTCACTCAAGTTAGGCTATCTGCTCACAAACACACACACAAACACACACACAAACACACACACACACACACACATTTGAACCCATCACAGTTGATCCTCAGCAGCTGGACCCAGAGCAGCTTAACAGAGTAAACAGAACTGGACTGAGACGTCTAGGCGAGATGACATCAATCCTGATTGTACAGAAGTGTGTGTTTATTCTATGAATCTGGTAGATTCTTGTGCTTAGTTGGATCTGTGGTGTGGCTTGCCATGTTAATGCAATGTTTCAGCTATAGCCCAGAGATTGGAATCCTTTGTAGCCCAAGAATTAGGCTTTAATGAATGAATTAATGAATGAATGAATGAATGAACAACTTTTCCATTCATACACGAAAATACGGCCCCAGGCTGACTTGCGTTACGTGTAATCATCACTCATTTGGTGTTTGCACATACGGCACATCCCCTGACCTAGGCCTACTCCGTCCAAATCATTAGCCTACATGTAACAATCTGAGAGAAACAATTCCACAGGTGACGCCGCTTCTTTTCAGGTAAATGTTCCCAAAATGTCAATCAGTTGATTTTGATCTAGACTGTGTGTGTGTGTGTGTGTGTGTGTGTGTGTGTGTGTGTGTGTGTGTGTGTGTGTGTGTGTGTGTGTGTGTGAACAGGCCTAAAGCCTTGAGCTCTGAACACTCTGACATTGGAAATGCCCAAAGGATGAAGGGGGTTGGGCAAATAGACAGCATGAAACATTTTCAAAAGGGGCTAAAGCACACACACACACACACACACACACACACACACACACACACACCACGCACTCACACACTCTCTTTCTCTCTCTCTCTAACAAGCACTTCTACCAGTAGCCCATAGGCTAAAGCAAGCACACAGCACTAGAGGCTAAAGCATGTACAGCACACACACACACACACACACACATACACACACGCATATACGCACGTACACGTACGCACGTGCATATAAGAGTCAGTAGGCACATGCATTACGAAGTCAGTAGGGTGCATTAGGGTGCATTAGAGCCAGTAGGGTGCATTAGAGTCAGTAGGGTGCATTAGGGTGCATTAGAGCCAGTAGGGTGCATTAGAGTCAGTAGGGTGCATTAGAGTCAGTAGGGTGCATTAGAGTCAGTAGGGTGCATTAGAGTCAGTAGGGTGCATTAGAGTCAGTAGGGTGCATTAGAGCTGAAGTCAGTAGGGTGCATTAGAGCTGAAGTCAGTAGGGTGCATTAGAGTCAGTAGGGTGCATTAGAGTCAGTAGGGTGCATTAGAGCTGAAGTCAGTAGGGTGCATTAGAGTCAGTAGGGTGCATTAGAGCTGAAGTCAGTAGGGTGCATTAGAGTCAGTAGGGTGCATTAGAGTCAGTAGGGTGCATTAGATCTGAAGTCAGTAGGGTGCATTAGAGTCAGTAGGGTGCATTAGTGCATTAGGGTGCATTAGAGTCAGTAGGGTGCATTAGAGTCAGTAGGGTGCATTATAGTCAGTAGGGTGCATTAGGATGAACCTCCCTGCCACCAACCCTACCCCACTACGGATGCTGACCAACCCTGCTAGAGCCACACACCAGGACCATCCTCCCTTTCTCTGAGGCCCTGATGGAACTAGCCTGATGGCCCCTTGATGACCACTACTTAGATGGCGACCAATACCCGATGAACTCTGAGTCCCACTCCAATTGCTGACTAAGCCCACACTCCAACTACTGGACTCCATCCCTTGGCCCTGACTGTCACACAAACTATGTGTATATCATCTCTGACTGCATTCAGTACTCATACTGTTTTGTGTTAACCATGGTCAATCTATGCATCAGACTTTACGGATACTTTATTAGGCCCCAGGCAGGTAGGCTGAGTCCATGAGGCGTGGATCTGCCAAGTCCTAGCATAACAAATTATTTACAAAGCGAGGAGTTTTCCTTGCCCCTGAGTCTCATGGATGCTTCCCGTACTGTCTGTAAAGCGCCGTGAGACAATGTACTGTATTTGTGCGCTATACAAATAAAATTGAATTGAATTGAATTGAATTAGATCTGAAGTCAGTAGGGTGCATTAGAGTCAGTAGGGTGCATTAGAGTCAGTAGGGTGCATTAGAGTCAGTAGTTCAGGTCAAGTTTTATTTTTATTTGATGACTTGACAGCACAGAGATCTGGGTCTGATCTCAGTGGGCGGGGTTCTAGCCTCCAGCAGGGCCGGTTCTAGCCTTTATGGTGCCCTAGGCCAGATAGCTATAGCCTCCAACAGGGCCGGTTCTAGCCTTTATGGTGGTTCTAGCCTTTATGGTGCCCTAGGCCAGATAGCTATAGCCTCCAACAGGGCCGGTTCTAGCCTTTATGGTGCCCTAGGCCAGATTTGAGCCCCAACTCTTTGCGACAAGTGTCATGGGATCTTTTACGACCAGAGGTGACCACTGTGAGTCAGGACCTCAGTTTAACAGAGACAACCTCTCCTACAGCCCAGTCATTGCACTGGGGCATTGGGATTGATCTTAGGCCAGAGGGAAGAGAGCCACCTACTGGCCACTCACCAACACCACTTCCAGCAGCAACCCAGTTTACCCCAGAGGTCTCCCATCCAGGTACTAACCAAGCCCACACCTGCTTAGCTTCAGCTGTTCATACAGGGTACCATTAGTCTGGCGGCTGGCACGCACTAGCCTACACACACACACACACACACACACACACTACTCAGCTGAGAAAGACAGGGCACCATTGGTCTGGCTGCTAGCCTACACACACACACACACACACACACACACACACACTAATCAGCTGAGAGAGACAGGGCACAATTGGTCTGGCTGCTAGCCTACACACACACACACACACACACACACACACACACACACACACACACACACACACACACACACACACAGAGACACACACACACTACTCAGCTGAGAGAGACAGGGCACCATTGGTCTGGCCACTCGCCTACACAATGCAAACATTAACACACAAACAGGCGACAGCATCAGCGTCTTTAGCACCACTCTCTCACACACACACACAGCCATGTAAGAGTATCGTTTCAGGGGCACACTCACAAGGCCATGCAATAACAGCATTACACACACACACATATACACAGAAGGCCATGCAAGAGCAGAGTTACAGAAGCTCTCTTTCTTTCTCTCTCTCTCTCTCTCTCTCTCTCTCTCTCTCTCTCTCTCTCTCTCTCTCTCTCTCTCTCTCTCTCTCACACACTCTCACACACACACACACACACACACACACAGAGACACGCGTCACAGGGCCATGCAAGATCAGCGTTTAAGGGGCACACACACACACACACACACACACACACACAGGGTACTAGAACTGTGTTTCACGTGCGCACACACACCCACCCACATACACAGGGTCATACAAGAGCAGCAGGGGCATGACTAAACACACACACACACACACACACACACAGACACACAGACACACACACACACACACACACACACACAGACACACACACACACACAGACACACAGACACACACACACACGTTTGCTTCAAGACATGCTCTGCCTGAGACAGAGGGACCCAAATTCCCGCAGTGTGTGGCTCTCTCTCTCTCTCACACACACACACACACACACACACTCAGACACAGACATACTTATTGCACACACACACAGACAGACAGACACACACACAGCCAAAATCACACAAACAGAAAAGAATGGGGAGAGCAATGGGGAGATGGACAGAGGCAGCGAGTTTTAGTGTGGTGTGTGTGTGCGCTTGTGTGTGAGGAGGTCCAGTGGGGGTGTTAAGGAGTCTTTCAGAAGGAATTTAAATCCGTGCCAACTGGCCCTGCACGACACACACATACACACACATGCACGCACACACACACACACGCACACACACACGCACACACACACACACACACACACACACACACACACACACACACACGAGTGGGGTTGACAGACAGCAGGCCTGAAAAACTGCTGGATCACACACACACACACACACCTATAAGCCTCACTTCTAAACATGCTAACATCACTCCCCCTCACGGTTGCCTCCTAAACATACTAGATGGACTACACAGATTGACCATATTGACATAGAAATATTATTAGGCAATCCAACCATTTCAAAATTGACCAGTTAATCAAAATAATTGTGAAAAAATGTGAAAAATCTACAGTAAATTACCCCGCTGACTCTGAATAGACAGGTATTCTGTGTGGTGCCTGCGTGGGTTTACTGTGTGTGTGTGTGTGAGTGTGTGTGTGTGTGTGTGTGTGTGTGTGTGTGTGTGTGTGGCGTGTGTGTGTGTGTGTGTGTGTGTGTGTAGGGCGTGGGCGTGAGGATGACCTGCTTTCTGCATGCTCATGCCAGTAGGGAGCTGGAGCCGAGAGTGTTTTTTTCCCCCGGCATATTCGGTCCTTTCCTTTACAGATGGCCGACAACTCCAATAAAATAATCTAAATAATAACAATTCTGGGAAAATAACGAGCTTTGTGGCGCAGCTAGCAAACGTTGATGTGCAACCGAGTAGTTTAGAGTTAAATGATTCCCTCGGCTTCTTAAATATCCACCTCTCAGTGATGCTCATCAGCAGACAGCACAACGGCCTCTTAAATATCTATCTGCCAATGAAGCTGGTCGGTCAGACAGCACAGAGAGCTGATTTTCTGTGCGCATCCCGAAATCCGGGGATGCGCCGGAGAGGCAGAAATTAACGGCTGCCACCGGAGCATCCACTCGGTAGCATTGCCTTCTATTCGGTAGCATGTACTGATGTGTTTGAACGCGGTCATGCGGACACAGACCGTAAATAAAACAGAATTTGCCATCATCGGGAGTGCACTACTCCATAGTCTGCTGCAGTTACATAATCATGCTGGAGACGCGACTGGCGGGCAGGCGAACCCGTTAGTCGCCGTATTCATTCACGCCTCTTCTCCCACCTCTGTCGTTTAACGGGAGGCAAATTGCTCTAGCCTACTAACCCGTAACATTCTCTTCTTCTCTGCGTGCTTGATTGCCTTCGCTGGCGTGCACCATGTTCACGTTCCACTCGTTCATACGTAATGGGTCGTCTAGTAATGTTAGTCCATGGCCATTTTGGACACTAAATCACATTTTTGCCCGATACCAAACAGCCTTCTTTCTCAAATAACACTAGGACACCGCTGCTAATACACTAACGTTACAATGAGGCAAATGCGGCATACTCACCCATTGGTGGCCGTGAGGTTAACGTTAAATGAACCGGGTGCTCCTAACGTGGGTTGGCGTTGGCCCTACGTGCTGTCTTGACGAACGAAGGATGACTGCAGCAGGTAGGTTGTCTACGGCAGGCTTGGAAGCTTGCTTCGCCAGGTATATAGCCCAAGGTAAAGAAGAAGAAGCAGGGTTTGGGTTTGTTAACGTTACTCAGCTAGATTTCCGGGCAAGGCAAGGCCCCTCTCCTTAACCCACGCTGTTCCGTTCTCAACGGGAAAACGTCCACGAACACCAACGGAGCACTTTCAAGCTTTCCCGTTCCAATGGCGGAACGAATGCTTGCCGAAGTGGCTTTAATTCCAACCCTA
>JAODXP020001503.1:12500-15000 GCA_027497455.2 Sardinella longiceps | reverse complement strand
ACACACACACACACACACGGCAGTGAGGCATAGGCTGTCACTCAAAGTGATGGCATCTTTCCCTAAACACACACACACACACACAAACAATGGGGGTAAAGTGATGGAGTATTTCCCTACAATCATGAACAGTAATAAACACACACTTCTGCATAAAACACTCTCATACTCTAAATACACACACACTCCATCACAGGCCTACCCCGCCCTACCCCCCCCCCCCCACACACACACACACACACACACACACACCTGGGAGACTCCACAGTCCAGAGACCTTGAGTGTCTCACACACACACACACACACACACACACACACCTGGTAGACTCCACAGGCCAGAGACCTCGAGTGTCTTCAGCTTCTTCTCCAGCTCTGCTACTCGGTTTCCCAGAATCCTGTGTGTTTGGCACATGGGGGTCAAAGGTCATTCTCAGCACTTACATCTAGTAGGCTAGACGTCACGCAGGGTTTGTCCATCATTTTTACAGTCAATGGCTAGACTACATGCTGTCTCTTTACTCCCTATTAGGTGTCCTCACATTCTAGAATTTTTCTAGAATTTTGCGGTCCAGCGCCATCTTGATCTTAAAAAGCTGACACTTTCCTAATTTTCATTTTGAACTAAAGTTTGACTGGTATGTGTGTGTGTACTTGTTGGTGTGTCTCTGGTGTGTGATGATGAGACTCTTCTCCTGAATAGTCTCCAGCAGTGCTGACGCTACACTCTTCAGGTCTCTGATGGACTGGGGGTCGCAGGGAGACTGTACCCCCCTCCTCATACAGCAGCTCCTGCACTACACACACACACACACACACACACACACACACACACACACACATTTATACACAAACACACACATGTAAACAAACACATGTTGTTACAGTTACTGTGTGTCTGGTTGTTATAGTTACATCGTTACCATAGTTACCGTATGCCTGGTTACTGTCATAGTCACTGTGTGTCTGGTGGTTGTGATGATTACTGTGTGTCTGGTGGTTGGCATGGTTATTGTGTGTCTGGTTGTCATAGTTACTGCATATCTGGTTGTCATAGTTACTATGTGTCTGGTTGCCATGTTACCGAGTGTGTTCAAGTGTGTTGTTTACCTTCAGTGTGTCCAAAAGTCAAGGCAGGACGCTTAGTAGCACCGTGCTTCGTAGCAAAGGTATGGGGAGAGTGCTCGTCAGGCAGTGATCTTCACATTTGGACAGCCGAACTAGGTAGCACCGTAGCGTATGTTAGTGTTGACGTATGAGCTGTCAAGCCAACAGTGTGAGCTAACAAGCTAACGTTAGTGCTCATGTTAGTGCTAGACTTTTTAAACATCACCTGCTGTCTTGACAGCTTTCAGTCAGGTTTCCGTCCCCACCATAGCACTGAGACGGCACTTATCAAGGTCGTAAATGACATACGACTCAATACTGACACAGGAAAGACATCAGTCCTTGTGTTATTAGACCTCAGTGCAGCTTTTGACACTGTTGATCATGCAATTCTGCTCCACAGACTACAACATTATATTGGAATATCAGGCACAGTCATAAACTGGCTTAAAACTTACCTACAGGACAGGAGTTTCTTTGTCGCCATTGGTAACTCTACCTCTACCCCAACCCCATTGACCTGTGGTGTCCCCCAGGGGTCAATCTTGGGGCCATTACTCTTTAATTTATACATGCTCCCTCTAGCACGCATCATTAAGCAATATCATATATCCTATCACAGTTACGCTGACGACACCCAGCTTTACATAGCTCTGTCCCCAAAAGACACTAGCCCTCTTGAATCCCTATACCATTGTATTGACCATATTAGTAACTGGATGTCACAAAATTTTCTCCAACTTAAAAAAGACAAAACAGAGATAATCATTTTTGGGAAGAATAAAGAAAGATCCAAAATATCTTCACTTTTGGAAGCAAAAGGTCTTAAGGCTAAAACGTCTGTTAAAAATCTTGGTGTAATCCTTGATAGTGATTTGTCTTTTACCAGTCACATGAAAACAATATCTAAATCTTCATTTTATCATTTAAAGAACATTGCTAAATTGAGAGATTTTATGGCCAAACCTGACCTTGAAAAATTAATACATGCTTTTATCACCAGTAGGATTGACTACTGTAATGGACTTTTTACAGGCCTTCCAAAAAAGACTATCAACAAACTGCAATTGATTCATAATGCAGCAGCTAGAGTCCTCACCAGAACTAAGAGAATGGACCATATCACTCCAGTACTTCGATCTCTACACTGGCTCCCAGTAAAACATAGAATTGATTTTAAAGTACTACTCCTTATCTACAAATCTCTCCATGGAACTGGTCCCACATACATTGCAAATATGCTTCACAATCACACTCTCCCCCGAACCCTCAGATCTTTAGACAAGCAGCTACTCAAAACACCAACTGTCCAAAGCAAACAAGGTGAAGCAGCCTTTAGTTTTTATGCTGTGAATCTATGGAACAAACTCCCACTTCCCATTAAGAATGCCCCAA
>JAODXP020001503.1:0-7500 GCA_027497455.2 Sardinella longiceps | reverse complement strand
GGCCCTGGTGTTTCTCTCGTAGCTGGTGTGTGTGTGTGTGTGTGTGTGTGTGTGTGTGTGTGTGTGTTTACTATGAGCTGGTGGTATTTCCTCTTGAGGCCCTGGTGTTTCTCTCGTAGCTGGTGTGTGTGTGTGTGTGTGTGTGTGTGTGTGTGTGTGTGTGTGTGTGTGTTTACTATGAGCTGGTGGTATTTCCTCTTGAGGCCCTGGTGTTTCTCTCGTAGCTGGTTGGCCATGAGTTTGTACTGGTCTCTCTCCTGCTGGCAGCTGTCCAGTTCTTTAGACAAGATCAGTAGAGCCTCCTTCTTACTCTCCAGCTTCCTCTTGCACACTAGGAACTACACACACACACACACACACACACACACACACACACACACACACACAGATGAAGAGTCCAGTTCTTTAGACAAGATCAGTAGAGCCTCTTTCTTACTCTCCAGCTTCCTCTTGCACACTAGGAACTACACACACACACACACACACACACACAGATGAAGAGTCCAGTGTTTTAGACAAGATCAGTAGAGCCTCCTTACTCCCCAGCTTCCTCTTGCACACTAAGAACTACACACACACACACACACACACACACACAGATGAAGAGTCCAGTTCTTTAGACAAGATCAGTAGAGCCTGTTAAAAATCCCTGTGTCCCCTTGCTCTCGCAGCTTATTTAACCTGGAATGGCGGCACCTAAACTTTCCTTTGTTGTGGCCTAGCCTACCTACCACCTGAGACCTTGTAAACCTTTAGATTGTGCGTTTCAAAATGTAAGTTTATGTTTCTTTCCATTCAACTTCACTGTGATTGTACAATTCTTGACTATAATAATCGTTCATTGGCGATTTCGCTGAATTGTTTGGAATGCGCGTTCTGCGCGATGGTTAATGTTTATTATGGGTAGAATAAAAGTAATGCAGAATATGGTATTAACTCATTGACTGCCAATGACGTCTTTAGACGTCAACTGAAATACTGCCGTTCACTGCCAATGACGTCTTTAGACGTCAACTGCGTTTTTAATGGGGAGGGCTGCAGAAAGACCTAGGGAACCTTGTCTGTAAATATCAGAATTCTCCGTCGAAAATTGTTGTTCCAAATTGATCCTGAGGGTGGCAGTGTGTCACTTTGGATGTGAGATGAGCATAGATTCATAGGTATGGCCAAGGGAGAAGTAGAGAAAGCTAATGACATGGCTAAATATGCCGCTAGCAAAGTGCAGACGTAAATCGGAGAAATTTAGGCAGTTCACACTCGATCAGAGTATGTGTCACTGCCATAGTAGTTCGAGTAGTGTTCCGATCGTGGGAGATGAAGGAGATCAACCTTGGGCAAACGGAAATAGCAGTTGTGACTTGTTTCAGTGCCCAGCTAGCTCACAGTTCCGGGTCAGGTAAGAATTTGCGAGCCAGTTGTTGATCACTGAGTTTTCGCTGTCACAGCCTGTAAATAGCATATATTTACCTTGTTACAACAATGTCTATTTTATTACCAAAAACCCCCTGTTACTGTTGTTTTTGTGGTCTTATCAAAGGAAGACATTTTCCCGATGTTTGACGTGCTAATAGACCGAAAAAAACGCGCATCCAAGACACTAACGTTGTCAAACAAAACGCTAATTTTCTCCCTTTTTTGATAAAAACGGGTGTGTTTGGAGAAAGTAGCTTATGTTCGCCTGCTGATTTCTAAGCAATGGAAAGGGGTAGAAACGAACTTTTTTTCTGGTGAAAGAAGAGAGTCTGCTCTTTCTTGTGGTAGTTTCATTGTTTATGTAGTCGTAACACATAATATTCTGTGGCTCTTTAAAAAACAGTCAAAATTCCTCAAAACCTCTGGCAGTATGGAACTCTCTATTCTGAAAACGGCTGGCAGTCAATGAGTTAATGAGTGATTTCTAATGCTATCAATGTCCATGTTAATAAGCAGCTAATTAACACACAACACAACAAACACTTGAACAAATGAAAAGGGCTACACACTTTATAAGGCAGACTCAATTAGGACACACTTGCACATTACTGTAATTTACCAACTCTAGGAATAGTAGGCCTAATATCATAGTAATATATTAAATATTATTTAAAGGAATATTCCTTTAAAAGAAGGGCACAAGCAGGCAAAAACACACACACACACACACACACACACACACACACACACACACACACACACACACACACACACACACACACACGGAAAAGCAAACAGTCGGCTCCACTGTAGCGGAGTGTAAACAGGGGTGTGTAAGTAGGCTAGTTAACGCGGTGAGTCTTGTTTGCCGTGGATAGCCTACATATAATAGTGTCTCAACTGAGAACAGGCAGAGACACGGCATCTCTCTAGTGCGTTTTGTTCAATAGGATGTACTAGACCTACACATAATGACTCGCAAATGGCAGTAGCCTATAGGGCCTACGGTAGAGGTCTAAAATATTCTAGGCTACATCCAACAAAGAGGCAAACCATGAACAGACAAGTAGGTTAGACTCCAGGCTAAACTCGATAGGCAAACGTTACCTCGGCATCCATGGCCACGTAGACTAATCAGTCTTAAATCAACACGGACAGGAGCAGCAGGAAGAGCTGTGATGGGAATTCAATTAATCGACGTCACTAAAAACACTAAATACTAAAGCTCAAGTAATTTTGGGGAACTTCACAAAGCTTTGCACATCAAGGTCCAAGTTGGTCTTAAAAGTTTCCCTCTCCATATGTTAGTAAGGAGAACGCATCTGTGGCGGCAGCGCGCGCACAGTTCCACGCCACTAACGTTCCACGCACTCACCTCACTCACGAGGCCCTGCCAGTCACTCTCTCGCCTGCTGGAGGGGTTCATGATTGACACGAGACCTTTCCCCCGCCGCTGTGGATTCGTAACGGCTAATATTGGGACGAATGGAAGTGACTGTAGTCACCAACTTGCATGAGTTCGCCCGCCCGCACTCCGCTCGAGCCTCCAGACGGAACATCCAGATGGAACTCCTCCCACACGCGCTCAGGTTAAAGACAACTCGCGCCCTCACCTGTTGGGAGCGGACAATCCAAGACATCTATGCGCGTGAAGAACAAGCCTCGATTGAAGCTATCATTTAGCCTATTTTATCTCGACACATTTTTCATGTAAGTATTTGTAGGCTATTTTTTATACGTTTGTATTATTTTCCCCTCACACACACATCGACAACGAATAAACTGTTTTATCAAGATACAGCAGAGGGCGATAGAGTAGCCGAGGCCTACGTTAGCTTAGTGGTAGGCCTACGTTTTGGCAGATCTGTCCAGAGCGGTATTTAAATGACGGATCTGTCCTCAGGCTCTGTGATCGTTCAGTTTCATAATAATCTCAAAATGCTTATATTAATTGATTGGTAGCCTACAGGTAGGCTAAGTTCTCCTAGACAGGGCCTAAAATGAATACAAAGTATTTCAGTATGTCTTATCCACAGTTATTAGGCAGTACCTACATGTAGGCCTATGTGCTACTATCAATGCAATGCAATATATTTATTTTTTTCTAACTCCAAAATAGCATATACTTACAGTACACCTTAAATTAAGAACTAAAATAAGACAAGATTAGATGGAACTTTAATAATCCCACAAGAGGAAATTCAAGTATTACAGTAGCAGCAGTAATAAATAATAAATAAATAAATAAAACACAGACCAACATTTAAACATATAAACATTACATTAGACTGATAAGAGAAACAGTAGCCTATTCTATGAGATTCAGTACTCCATAAAACTACCAACTGGAAGAGTCACCACAGCACACTGGTGAACCATGAACAATTAGATCCGTATGAACAAACACAGATTGCGAATCTTCATATACTGGCCCCTGGATACTTTAAAGGAGGCCCATGTGACCCCCTGGTTGACCACCAGAGGGCGCCATACTTTAAAGCCAAGCTGATAAAACACTCTGTGCCTCTCTCTCCTGTTTCCACTTGTCAACAGAGCAATGCCCACTGGGCTGACGGTCATTTTTTAGGCCCGGCCAATCATAAGTGAAGGATAGGCCTACTGAGCTAGTCCAATTACATGTTTATTTTATTTTATTTTATTTTATTTAGTTTATTTCAACAGGGACCATGTGCAAAGTACATTAGTTACAAAAGTAAAAAGATGACCTGCACCAGATTATAGTTTACAAGCTAATTTCCATCTCCAGTCCCTGGGCAGGTGAAAAACACAGTATACATGCCATGCCATACTTGCCATGAAGTTATTATTGATTAAATATCTCATACTCATGCAATGTGTCTATCTTACAGTGCTATTTTAGCTTGTTGCCATGAAGTTATTTTTGATTAAAATAATGGTGACCAATGATTGGTCCCAGGTCAGCCCTGCAATATTCAAATGATAGGAAACTCTCTATTTGACTGTGACTAACAAAGTAGAAACATACTTGGTCAGATTCTAGGTGGTCCAAAACTACAGATCATCTTTTCATTACTTCGACATCATTACTAAAAACTTCGACAAATTATCCTGTGTACATTTTCATGCATTAGAAATGACTTCTAATCCACTAGTTCAGGGGTGATTAGCCTAGCTGTTGCTGTTATTACACCTTAGAAAGCCATACCAAGGCCATACTGGGACATGGCATTTTTGACCATGATGGCTAACCAATTCAATTCAATTCAATTCAATTTTATTTGTAGATCGCTCAAAGACAGTGCATTTGTCTTGCGGCGCCATGATGAATCAAGGCCATACTGGGACAGGGCATTTTTGACCATGATGGCCAACCATGATTTTATTCAGTAATAACTTCATGGCAAGCTAAAATAAAACCGTTGGTTGGACACATTGCAGATTGCTTTAGAGATTTAATAGCCCAACGTCCCTCAAGAAAATTATGAGCAAATTATGACGGTCCCAGCCCAAAGGTGACCGTCACCGGGCCTTGCCCTGTATGCTCTATGGCCAGTCCATGCCTGATCATATGGCCTGTTCATGGCTGCTCGTGTCTTTATTTGTAGTTCATAAACTGACAGATGGTTGGGCTATGTGCCTACTACTCATGTCCCTGTACTACAGACACAATGTCTCTGCATGCCTTGATCAACTTTAAAATTATTGCTAGGCAAAGCTGGAGAAAGCTGATTTCCACAGGATTATTTTTGAAAATCCTTTAAAAAGTTTGTAATGTGTGTTAATACATCAATCATGGAGTTCAGAGCATTAGATGAATTCCGTGCAATATATTCTATTGCCTATGACTTGCGTGCGTTAACAAGCGCTTGCGAGGAGTGGCATAGAGAAGTGTGGTGCTAAACGATGATGAGACAACAACAAGCGTAGGATAAAAACGTAAACGTAAAAAGGCGAAATTTGGTGTGATAAGGACCCAAAGTATATTGTAACATCATAAAAAGTTGGAACACTTGCCGGGATCAGAATTTTGATACGTTCTTACAGGCTGGAGAAAACCACTTGCAAGTTGTAGCTTCCAGTGGCACCCAGCTAAGTGTTAATATAGCCAAATCGCTGTTTTAAGCCATAGAAAGGCTCAAAATAGCCCCACACTTTGTTTATAGTATAATGACAGTTCCAACATTTAAAACTAGGCATTGAAAACTTAGTAACTGTACAGAGAGCTACTTACCCCCTAGCTGGGTGCCCCCGGAAGCTACAACTAGCAAGTGGTTTTCTCCGGCATGCACAAACGTCTCAAAATTCTGCTCCCCAGAAAACATTCCAACTCTTAATGATGTTGCAATATACTTTTGGTCCTTATCACACCAGATTTCCTAGAGAACTTAGAGATGAAAAGTTAGCGTGAGGAAAGCCATGTGTGAATGTGTGATAAGCTACCTGTCAATTGCATGTGTCTTATTTCCGAGCACAGCGCTTCAAAACGGAGGACAACCACGTGTCCAGCTTGATGTTCGGC
The DNA here is from genome assembly GCA_027497455.2 of Sardinella longiceps. Taxonomy (NCBI): domain Eukaryota; kingdom Metazoa; phylum Chordata; class Actinopteri; order Clupeiformes; family Clupeidae; genus Sardinella; species Sardinella longiceps. The sequence goes on along the minus strand of JAODXP020001503.1, from coordinate 1,586 downwards.
CGGACGCCGGACAGGGCATGGAAAAGCCGGACTGTCAGGCCTAAAGCCGGTCTTTTGGCCACTGTGACGGAGCACCGTCACTACGGTTGAGTATGCGCTCTGACTGCCATACCAACGAGCCTGGCTCTTTGGCGTTGCGGTCAAGTTGCACGTCTAGCACCCCGGAGACCCGGGTTCGAGACCGGGTGGGGTCACTGTTCTCTCCCTTCGCTACATATGGTGTCAGAAGTGGTTTGGCGACTGTGAGGCCATCGGAGGCGTAGCCAATGTGTGAGCTGTATGAGGGACCTCCAGGATAGGTTGACCCCGGTGTGAGGGACCCCAGAGATGGGTGAAGCACTAGAATGTGGGGCGCTCTGGGATGGGAGAAGTACGGCTGGTGAATGCGTGAGGGACGCTAGTAGGCGTGAAGCGCATGGCTGCGCTTCCCGAAGGGGAAGGCAGTGTGACGGAGCACCGTCACTACGGTTGAGTATGCGCTCTGACTGCCATACCAACGAGCCTGGCTCTTTGGCGTTGCGGTCAAGTTGCACGTTTAGCACCCCGGAGACCCAGGTTCGAGACCGGGTGGGGTCACTGTTCTCTCCCTTCGCTACAGCCACCCTAACCACAATCCTACACTGCTCCTTTAAAGTTCCATCTAAGCTTATTTTAGTTCTTAAAGGACAACTTAAGTCAAATTTCAACAAGAGTACTGAAGAGTACTGAAGACGCAAGAAGTTTTGGTCCTAACCATATAGGTTTCCTTGAACATAGAATTAGCACTGACAACTAACCCATGGGGGCAGAGCTTAAAAGTGTGTCTTCAACATCTAAACATGCTCCAAATGTCACCCCAAATGGACCTGACGACGTACATGACACTTCAAAACACTTCAACTGTGTTTTGAGTGACAGTTTCTCTTCATCTGTGTGTGTGTGTGTGTGTGTGTGTGTGTGTGTGTGTGTGTGTGTGTGAAAGAAATATACAAAAGCAGATTGATTTTTATACTGCATTTATTGATTAGTTTTAAGTGACAATCAAAGATTGAATTTAAAGAGATGAAAGAATTCTACAGCATCAGCATCCTGTGATCTGGGACACCTGCAGTCTCAGGTGGGTGAGGGGGACCAATGACAAGGGTCTGCACAGGTGAGGTGGACCAATGGCAAGGGTCTGCACAGGTGAGGTGGACCAATGACAAAGGTCTGCAAAGGTGAGGTAGACCAATGACAAGGGTCTTCGCAGGTGAGGTGGACCAATGACAAGGGTCTCCATACTGTAGGTGAGGTGGACCAATGACAAGGGTCTGCACAGGTGAGGTGGACCAATGACAAGGATCTGCACAGGTGAGGTGGACCAATGGCAAGGGTCTGCACAGGTGAGGTGGACCAATGACAAGGGTCCGCACAGGTGAGGTGGACCAATGGCAAGGGTCTGCACAGGTGAGGTGGACCAGTGACAAGGGTCCAGCGACAAGGGTCCGCACAGGTGAGGTGGACCAATGACAAGGATCTGCACAGTCACACACACACAGACACATAGCTCTCGCAGTCACACACACGCAGCACCTGTAACTGAGCTCCAACAGCACTACTGTGTTTTA